>VMDO01014217.1:0-55377 GCA_007922755.1 Pedetes capensis | reverse complement strand
TGTTTAGTTCCTTAACTTCATCATGTCTTCCTTTTGCTTTAGCTGCTCTACATTCGAGGGCAAGTTCCAGTGTCTCTTTTGACATGTAATTTGGTCTTTTCTTTTTTTCTTGTCTTTTTAAGAACTTTATGCTTCCTTCTTGAATGATATCTTTTATGTCATGCCACAACTCTTCTGGTCTCCTGTCATTTGTGTCTAATGCATTAAACCTATTTTTGAGGTGGTCTCTGAACTCAGGTGGGATATACTCAAGGTCAAACCATGGCTCTCATATACTTGTTCTAATTTTCTTCAGCTTCAGTTTGAACTTGCATATGAGAAGTTGATGGTCTGATCCACAGTCAGCACCTGGTCTTGTTTTGACATTTTGTGCAGATCTTTTCCATTGTCTCTTTCCACATATGTAGTCAAGTTGATTCCTGTATGTTCCATCTGGTGAAGTCCATGTGTATAGTCTCCCTTTATGATGTTGAAAAAGTGTATTTGCAATGAAAAGGTCATTGGCCTGACAAAATTCTATCATGTGATCTCCAGCTTCATTTCTGTCACCAAGACCATAGTTTCCAACTACTGAGCCTTCTTGTTTGTTTCCAACCTTTGCAGTCCAGTCACCAGTGATTATCCGTATGTCTTGACTGCATGTTTGATCTATTTCAGATTGCAGAAGCTGATAGAAGTCCTCCCTTTCTTCATTTGTGGCCTTAGTGGTGGGTGCATAAATTTGAATAATAGTCATATTAACTGGTCTTCCTTGTAGGCGTATGGATATTATTCTATCACTGACAACATTGTATTTTGTGACAGATCTTGAAATGTCTTTTTTGATGATGAATGCAACCCCATTTCTCTTTAGTTTATCCTTTCCAGCATAGTAGACCATATGATTGTCTGACTCAAAATGGCCTATGCCACTCCATTTTAGCTCACTGATGCCTAGAATGTCAATGTTTATGCGCTCCATTTCTCTTTTAACCATTTCTAATTTGCCTAGATTCATACTACATACATTCCATGCTCCAATTATTAATGGATGTTTACAGTTGTTTCTCCTCATTTTGAGTTGTGCTGCATCAGCAAGTTGAGCACCCTGGGGTTTTACTCCATTTCCGTCACCACGGTATACTCTACTTGGAGGAGGCAACTCTTCCCCAGTAGTCTTTTGAGTGCCTTCCAACCTGGGGGCCTCATTTTCCAGCACTATTTCTGACAGTGTCTCTTTGCTATCCATAGGGTTTTCAATGGCTAGTTGTTTTGGGAGTGGCTTGCCAGGTCCTACTCCCTAGCCTGTCTTAGTCTGGAAGCTCAGCTGAAAACCTGTCCACCATGGGTAACCTTGCTCATGTCCGAGGTTACGGTGGCAGAGCTCTCAGCCTCATGGCAACACGCAAGCCCCCACAGTGCGGCAAAATGAGACGTGTGGGGGATGTGGTGGTAACTCTCCATAATTTCTTAAATAGAGGGGACCTGGTGTCAAATAATATATTAAAGGAAGCAAAATGTGGGTGAACAGACATTGGTGAAAAGATAATTAGATACTTAAGAAGGTAAAGCTGCTTGAGGAGTTGATAAAATGATTGAAATAGAAAGGTTGTTATCTAACACCAAAAAATTGACCACACCTTCTGGAGAGGATGTAATAGATTTGCCACTTAGAGATAAAAGTTCAACCGTTAGTTGTTTGTTGCCCCAAAGCATTGATCACTTCCACTGTTTCATGCTTCTAATACTTGCAGGCAGCTAAAGAATAAACCAGAGAAACAAACTAACAAAGAAAAAGTGAAAACAAAAATAAAACAACAGCATATAGTTCTCCAGTAGGAGCTATAGATAGATGGTTCCAAGGGCAGCTTATCAAAGAGGGAGGTGATTCAATGATAATCTACTCATACTATCTTTCTGCACATTGCAAGAACAGGTATATATATTTAAGTATAGGAAATATAAAAAAGTCTGGTGTGCAATGGGATTTCCAAAACAAATAAAAGAATGGGTTAGCATTTGGAAGGCAATGAAGATAGAATTTTAGAAGAGCTTACTCAGATAGGAAAAGAATAGTTTAGAAAAAAATTATGTGAATTTTCAAGGACATTAACAGAGACCATGGAATTAATTTGAAGTCAAAGATCATACAGAATATAGAAGTTACTGATAAATTTAGGGACAGAATTTGAGGATAAACATAAAATGAAAATACTTAAAAGCCACATTAGAAGAAACTAGAAGAACTGGTATGGCAAAAGTCAAGAAATTAAGCAATAACAAATACTACAAAAGAAAACAGTTATATAGAATGTAGGTTAAATAAGTTTACACATATTGTAAAGACAAAATTATAAGAATAAAAGTGATTAGAGAGAAAAGGATAAGCATTTGAGGTGGGTAATATATCTCTGTAATGCATGGGTAATTAGAATTTCTCAAGAAGAGAACTTAGATTAGAAAAAATATTTGAAGAAATCTAGAAGAAAACTTTCACAAAATAAAGGAAGATGTGAATAGGTACATCTTATCATTCATCTTTACTGTATAAGAAGTCATACACAAACTGGAAGGCTTAAAACAAAACCTTTTTTTTAAAAAATAAAATCTCTCAGGATTTCCCAGTTGGTTCTGGCCAAGGAACTCTAATGCCATGTTGGAATAATTGGGTGGGATTACCAAGACATTGCTCTTCATGGAGAAGTCTTAGGGTTTCCCCATGTGCTATCACCCTGGGCTAGTTTGAGTTTCCTCACAACATCAGGACCTTGGGATGTTTGGACTGCTTACCTAGTGACTTTCAGCTTCCAAGAGCTATTATTTGTATTTTATTTCAGTTTTTCATTTTTTGCAATCATTGAACCCAGGGCTTCACACATACTTTTTACAAGTGCCAAACCACTGAGCCATACTCCTAGTTCATTTTATTACTTTGTATTTTGAGACACGGTCTCCTTAAGGTTTGTAGGTGGCATCTGGCTTCAAACTTGTGATCCTCCTGTCTCTATCTCCTGAGTCACTGGGATTAAAGGTGTGCATCACCACCCCTCACTTCTAAGAGCTAATGTTTTTAGGAGAACAAAGCAAATATGCATGGCATTTTTATGAGGTACTCTCAAAAGTCACTTAGATTTACATCGTCCATTCTCACAAATCTGCTCACATTTTGGAGGAGTAACATACACCCTACCTTTTAGTGAATGACAAGGTCATATTATATAAGTAGAGCATGTAGGATGGATGATATTGTTGTAACTTTCAGAAAACGTGATCTGGCACATATATCAAAGGGTTCATTAGAAATATGTTGTTGTTGTTAGGTGCCGTCGAGTTGGTATCTGACTCATAGTGACCCTCATAGGGTTTCAATGGCTGACTGTTTCGGGATTGCCTTGGGAGTGGATTGCCAGGCCCTTCTCCCATTTTTGCGGTGCTGGGAATTGAACTCAGGACCTCAGAGACTGCAGTGCAGTGCTCTACCCACTGAGCTAAATCCCAGAATTAATAGAGAATAGTGTACAGGCATCCAACATTGTGAAGATATTGAACTTTAATGTTAAGGAAAACCTAATATAAGCATTCTGGAAGAAGAAACAGTCACAAATGAGGGCCAATTCAGGCTGGTTTGATGGTTCTACATAGTAATATTTAAGAACAGGAAACAATGGTGTCCTTTCTTTGGACTTATTGAAACAAATAGAGACTTGACTACCCTAGCGTACAGGGTGGGGATTAAGCACTAATAAGTATTGTTAAATGCTGCTAAGCTCTGTCAAATCCTATTGATAATGTTAGTTTTGTTTTGAGGTTTTTAAGGTCTTTATTGTTTGCACCCTGTAATGTTTTGTTCTGTCCACAAGAAAAACTGCCAGGAGCAGGCCATTCAGGCCTTAGAATGGCAACAACAGACCCTTTTTATCATGCATGGCAGCCCTGAGCAGGAAACAGTCAGAAACCCCTTCTCTAGCAACCAGCCAGACTCCCTCATGGCAGCCAGCTGTTTTGGACACTTTACAATCACTCTGAGAACACTCCAACTTCAAAGACCACTGCATCTCAGCTGAAGCGGGAAGGGCTGCACCAGAAGGCATTGCTGCAGTTAGGACCATTCCAGACAGGCTGCACGGAGGCAAGACAAGCCTCTGTGAACTTTCAATGACCCTGTAGCTATTCTTACTCAAGGTGAGAGGGAGAGCGAGCACCTTCTCCAGTAACTCAGTAAGGAGTCAGTGATTTGTGTCATGCAGGACTTGTGATTGGTCCTTATGCAATACTTATGATTGGTCCCAAAGGAGGGGGCCTGTGATTGGTGGATCTGGAAGGTGTGTTATGATTGATACAGATGCAATCCTTCATGCCACAACCTTTGCATGCCACATCTATGCCATCTCCCTCTACTGACTGTATAACCAGGCTGTTGGTTTATTTTGCAAGTTGGCCAGGGGACACTCTCATGTGCTGCCCCTTGGTGTTGTAACAGTATGCCCAATAAAAGGCTTCTTCTGAATGGTGTTTTCTGTACCTGCTTGTAATTTTTGTATGAGGGAGCTTTCCTGGTAACATGAACAGTAGGGATAGCAGCAGCAATAGCAGGAAGAGGGGAGCTGAAGAATTCCAGTGAGTGGCCAAGGGCAGAAGCCACTGGGAGCAAAAGTGATACAGACTAAGACGGATTGTGGAAGTATAGAGATGGTGAGAGAAGGCACAGAGCTAAGACTGCAGAAGGCAGAAGGCTTTGAGACATTGTGGGCTCTGGTCACTGGAAGTGTTCCTGAGAGCTGGGACACTAGCTACTCTAAAGGCTGAGGGTTATGGCGTCCAAAGCTTAGAGGCTGTAACACTAACTAGCCCTGGCTGCTGCCAACTGCTGCTGTCACTAGCTGCTGCTTAGAACCAAGGATTTCACTGGTTGCCTAGCGCCATGCTGCTGGCAATCTAAACCCATAGCAATAAGCCTCAAACCGAAGAACCTTCAGGTATATGCCTCGGGATTCTAAGGCTGTTAGCCATAAATCTGTAGTTCTCAGAATTTGAAGCTATAAGCCTCTCGGTTTTTCAGCCCCACCCACAAGACGTTGGCACTCAAGAGTGCAGAACTACCAACACTAGAAAAGGTACTCCTTGATTATTTACAATTTCCATCCAAGTAGAATAAAAGGAACCCAGCCAACTCCTTGGTAATAGTAGATAATATGAGAAGAAATTACTCCTAACAATGAGTCTTTTATAAATTAAATGTAATACGTTTCATGTATAAAGATGATTGTAAGAATCTTTTAAATATGTAAAGGCTCATGGGATATATCTTCTATTAACCATTGTGAAAAATCTTCCTAAAGAGGTCACCTAGCCACAGTAAAAACAAATGAGTAAAAAATCAATGAACAGGATTTTTTTTTTTTTTGGATTGAATATTGGACTATAAAATCAGCATTTCCCCATATCTTCTGTAAGTCACTCAAAAGCAGCAATAGAAATAGAAATACCACTTTTGGTGAACCTGGAAGACAGTTCAACTCCAGATCACAGGGTATCTGGAAGAGTGGGTTACAACAGAGATCATGTGGAGGATCAAGTAGCAAGTTTCCACAAAATGAAGACAGAGATGCCATTAGGGAGCTTCAGCTCTGAGAAAGAGCCAGGGAAAAAAATACAGTATACAAAATGAAGGGCCATGTTAGGATATAAACCCAAGTTCCTTATTTTTAGCAGCAGAAATAGCAATACACCTGGCACAAGTTTCACTCAACTCAGTATAGTTCCAGGAAGCAGAAGAGTTGGGACTAAATTAGCAATCATATGGACAATCTGTATATGTAAGTAATACTTTCTTTGTAGCAGCATAGAAAAAGGACCAAAATTAAGAAGGAGCCCGCTGATGTCCATCTCCATTCCATAGAGGAAATGTCATACTCAGAACCCTTGATTATAGCACCCTATGTTCTTTTTTTCTACTATATACTTCTGACAAATATTTGGTGCAGGAGAAATTCACTTTTTTTCAATGATAATACATTAAGTCACCAGAATAAGAACCAAGCAAAGAAAATAAACTGATAAAGAAGGATATTTTTCCTATAAATTAAAAACTGTTAATAAATTAACTCTTCTACTGAGGTCCTGAGTTCAATTCCCAGCACTGCAAAAGGGGGAAAAGGATGTGGCAATCCACTCCCAGGGCAATCCCGAAACAGCCACTGAAAACCCTATGAGATTCCCTATGCATCAGACACGACTTGATGGCACATAACAACAACAACCAAGTAAGTGTGTGAAGTAAACATATCTCTGGGACGGTATGTTGAGATAATAAAAATTACCAGCTTGGAGGGCTCAGGGAAGAAATTTATAAAAAGCCTAAAACTATTAAACAAATTAAGACATTATGAGAAGTTCATTGAAAAATATGCTATTCTTGAAACAAAGGATAAAATGAGAAAAGTAAATGGAATTGAATAAAAAAATAGTAATAAACTATATAAGAAAAATGACAAAATGATTTGGAAGTGATATACATAATTCCAATCCTCTATGAGGAAATGAAAATAACAAAATGAGCTAATATGTAAGGATATAAATTTTAAACTATGTTTAGAATTAAAAAAACCTGAACTTACAAAATCAAAGGGCAAATTCTATTGTTCCCAGTAAAAACTCAACAAGAAATGTTAACAATAGACATAATTCAAGAAAGTTATTTGTCTTTTTGTATACAAGAAGAATAAATTACTAGATAACAAGATAAAACTACAAAGCAGCTTAGTATATAAATTATATCAACTTACACTTCACAGCAACATTTTCTGTAAGCAGTCAGTAAAAATTGTTAGATGCTGTTGAGTGGGGTCCAACTCATGGTGACCGTATGTACAGCAGAACAAAATACTCCCTGATTCTGTGCCAGCAAATAGTCTTATTTATGTTAAAACCCATTGTTGTGGACACTGTTTCAACCCATCTAGTAGAGGGGTTTCCTTCTTTTCATTGACCTGCCATACTCCCAAACATGATGTTCTTCTCCAGGACTTGGTCCCTCCTGACTACATGTCCAAAACATGTAAGATGCAGTCTAGACATCCTTGCTTCCAAGCAGCATTCTGGTTGTACTTCTTTGAGGACAGATCTGTTAGTACTTTTGGCACTCCATGGTACATTCAATATTGGTGTCCAGCACCATAATTCAAAAGGATCAATTCTTCTCCTGTCTCCCTTATTCAATATTCAGCTTTCAAAACCATATGATGCGACTGAAAATACCGTGGCATGAATCAGGCAAACCTTCATCTTCAATGTGAAATCTTTATTTTTTCCATACTGAGGGTTGAGCCCAAGACATTGTGCTTGAATGCTTTCAAGTGCTAGACCACTGAACAGCATCCTCAGCCCATTTAAAAAAATTTTTTTTGAGACAGGGTCTTGCTAAATTATGCAGACTGCCTCTGGTCTCGAACTTGTGATCCTCCTCCCTCTGCCTCCCAAATCGCTGGGATTACAGTTGTGTGCCACCATGCCTGGCTCACTTTTCATCACCTTAAAGAGGTCTTTTGCAACAGGTTTTCACAATGCAATGAATCATTTGATTTCTTGACTGCTACTTCCATGGGTGTTGATTGTACTACCAAGTAAAGCAAAACCTTGGATCTTGCACAACCTCAATCTTTTCTCTATTTATCATGAAGTTGTGTACTGACCAAGTAGTAAGGATTTTTTTGTTGATGTGGAGTTACAATCCATCCTGGAGGCTATGTTCTTTGATCTTTATCAGTAAATGTTTCGAATCCTCTTCAATTTCAGCTAGCAGAGTCGTGTCATCTGCATAATGCAGGTTGTTAATAAATCATCCTCCAATCCTGATGCTGCATTCTTTTTCATAAAGTCCAGCTTCTCAGATCATTTGCTCATCATAGAATTTGAAGAGGTATGGTGAAAAGATGCAGCCCTGATGCGCACCTTTCTCGTCTTTAAACCAAGCAGTGTTTCCTTATTCTGTTTGAACAACTGCTTCCTGGTCCATGCATAGATTCCTCATGAGTACAATTAGGTGCTCTGGCATTCCCATTCTTCACAGTGTTATCCATAGTTTATTATGATCCACACAGCCAAATGCCTTTGCATAGTCAATAAAACATAGATAGACACCTTTCTGGTACTCTCTGGTTTTGTCTAATATCCATCTGACATTAGAAATGATGTCTCTGGTTCTCCATCCTCTTCTGAATCTCGCTTAATTCTCTGGTAGTTCCCTCTTTATATACTGCTAAAGTCATTTTAGAATGATCTTTAGCAAAATTTTGCTTGTGTGTGCTATTAATGATATCATTTGATAGTTTCCACATTCAGTTGGATCCCCTGTTTTGGGAATAGGCACAATTATGAATCTCTTCCAGTCAGCTGGCCAGGTAGCTGTTTTCTAAATTTCTTGACATAAACACATTAGCACCTCCAGTGCTACATCTGTTTGCTAAAACATCTTTATTGGTATTGGTATTGGTATTATTACTGGAGCCTTGTGTTTTACCAATCCCTTCAAGGCAGCTTCCACTTTCTCCTTCAATACCATCATATGCAACTTCTTGAAATGGTTGGTCATCTACCAATTCTTTTTTGTATAATGACTCTGTGTATTCCTTCCATCTTCTTTTGGCATTTCCTGCACCATTCAATATTTTCCCTATAGAATCCTTCACTATTGCCACTTGAGTCTTTATTTTTTTCTTCAGTTCCTTAAGCTTGTGAAAAATAGAGCATGTTCTTCTCTTTTGGTTTTCTGTCTTCAGCTCTTTGCTCATGTCATTAAAATATTTGATTTTGTCATCTCTAGCTGCCCTTTGAAATCTTCTGTTTAGTTCCTTAACTTCATCATATCTTCCTTTTACTTTAACTGCTCAATGTTCAAGGGCAAGTTTCAGAGTCTCTTTTCACATGTAATTTGTTGTTTTATTTTCTGTCTTTTTAATCACCTTGTGCTTTCCTCCTGAATGATGTCTCTGATGTCATACCAATACTCATCTGGTCTTCTACCATTCATGTCTAATGCATTAAACCTGTTCTTAAGGTGGTCTCTCAACTCAGATGGGATATACTCAAGGACATACCTTGGCTCTCCTACACTTGTTCTAATTTTCTTCAGTTACAGTTTAACTTGCATATGAGCATTTGCTGGTCTGATCTACAATCAGCCCCTTGTCTCATTCTGACATTTGATATTGAGCTTTTCCCTCATCTCTTCCCGGAAATGTAGTTGATTTGGTTCCTGTATGTTCCATTTGGTGAAATCTATGTGTTTATAGTCACTGTTTATATTGGTGAGAAAATGTATTTGCAATGAAAATGTCATTGATCTAACAAAATTCTATCATGTGATCTCTAGAATCATTTCTGTCACCAAGGCCATACTTTCCCATGAATGAGCCCTCTTTTTCTTTTCTCAAGTTTTTCATTCCAGTCACCAGTAATTATCAGTACATCCTGATTGGATATTTGATCTATTTCAGATCACCCAACCTGGTAAAAATCTTCCCTATCTTCATTTGTGGCCTTAGATGTGGGTGCATAAATTTGAATAATAGTCATATTAACTGTCCTTCCAATGTGGGGGCATAGGCAACTGTCTTAATTAAATTTGGAGAAGGACCTGGCAGTTCACTCTCCAAAACAATCAGCCATTGAAAAGCCTACAAATAGCAGAGATGCACTGACATAGTGCCAGGCATGGTACATGTTGAGGAATGTTTCATGCCATTGTACATAGGGCTGCTATGAGTCAGATCAGACTTGTAGGCACCTAACAACAAACAAAGCAACAACAACACTCTTATTTAATGTATAGACAGAGTCTCCAGCCATATTCATAATAGTCTCCACTCCCCTGGGTACCAAACACAAACTCTAACAAAATGCAACAGGAAGGAATTCACAGTAATCTCATATGGGCTCATGAATAAATCTCAATTCATGCCAACAAAATGTCTGAAATGACTCAGTAAAGGTGAAGTAATAGGAAAAGATGCAATTTGCAAATATGCAAGAAAAAGAAAGAATTCATAATATAAAATTATATAAAATATCATTTGGGAAAATCTTAAATGGGAACAGGTTTTCCTTTAAACTAATTTGTAAACTAAATAACTTTCTCACAAGACTTTATGTAACCACTGACATATTCTCAGAAAACCTGAAGAAACATTGCAGCAACTGAAATGAGAAACATGTACAACAGCAACAGGAGGGAGAGAATCTAAGAATCAATATTTTGTCTGTGGTGTATCATGTATGTAAAACTTGTGCCTATATAAAGGTCTAAACATAATACAAGATTAATTTATTCCATTCAATAAGCAGATATGCATTAAAAACCACAAGCTACCCCAAGAACATTTTACACAAAATATAAACAAAAAGGAACATTCAATTCCAAAGAGAAGTACTCAGATCATATTCTGAAACCACATTCTCATTACATGAAAAATAAAATTCAAATTTAGAAACAAGAAACCAAAAGCATTTGACATTTTAATATCATTTGTTTCTAACAAACTTATGGGGCCAAAAGAACTTAAAAACCATAATTGCAGAATATTTATAAAGTAATGACAATAACATGTCTTCAAATATTTTTACAGCAAACAAAAATAAAAAGTTAGTAAATTAAGCATTAAAATTCAGTCAACACAAGGACACAGAAGGAAAAAATGAAAATTAATGAAGATTAAAGCATAAATAAATGAGTTAAGTATAGGAAAATGGGAGAACTGCCAACAATTTATTCTTGGGGAGAAAAAAAGCTCGAACCATTTACTTGCATGTGTAATAGAAAAGAAGGAAATGCAGTAGAAATGTAAAATATTCAAAGTAAAAAATAAATTCAGTGAAAATAAGAAGCTATAAGATATTTTGCCATTTCACCTGATTTTATGTTAATAAGTTTTAAAAACCTATATGGATAAATACTATATTAAAATTAATGTACATAAAATGAATCTAAGAAACAAAAGAAAATGTAAAACACAAAAATACAGATAACCAGAAGTAAAAACTCACAAAGTTGTCTAAGAGCTCAGATAATTGCAAGGTTGAATTTTATTAAACCAAATATGGACCATCTAATTTTCATGTCAAATAAATGATTCCATCAAAAACGCCAAAACAATTCCACTTTTTTGTTAGAAGCCTTGTGACTAAGTTAGCCAGATTTGTCAAGAACAGCACAAAACTCAAGAGACTAATATCCAAAGGCATACAAAATCATATAATATATTTAAAATAATTGAAATATAGTTTCAGTAAGATTTATTCCAAATGTGGGTACAAATATGGGTTGAGATAATTTATTAACATAATTTACTACTATACTAATTTACTACTGGGCTGGGATTTAGCTCAGTTGGTAGAGCACTGCTCTGCAGTCTCTGAGGTCCCGAGTTCGATTCCCAGCACCACAAAAATGGGAGAAGGACTTGGCAATCCACTCCTGAGGTAATCCCAAAACAATCAGCCATTGAAAACCCTATGAAGATCCTTAAGAGTTGGACAGAACTTGATGGCACCTAACAACAACAACAACAATTTACTAGCCAGATAATTACTTACTTTTACTCCTGATAAAATCAGATATATTTACTATATTATATTGCAAACATTTAAAACTGTTTTTAAAATAACAGTAGAAAACAAAAACTTCAAGCTAAATCTCAAACACTCATTGTTTAGCTTATAAATCTAATTTCTAGTTCATAGGAAACAGAAAGGGCTGGGATTTAGCTCAGTAGGTAGAGCGCTGCGCTGCAGTCTCTGAGGTCCCAAATTCAATTCCCAGCACCTCAAAAATGGGAGAAGGGGCTGGCAATCCACTCCCAAGGCAATCCCGAAACAGTCAGCCATTGAAAACCCTATGAGGGTCCCTATGAGTCAGATACTGACTGGATGGCACCTAACAACAACAACAACAAGGAAACAGAAATAACAAAGGAACAGATTAACAATACCAAGAAAAAACAATTAGGTTAATTTAGATTGGGAAATGTGCAAGTCCACTTACAAATATACAAACAAATTCATGCACAGAGAGAACTATTACATCCATTTATATGAGCTTTGAGTGGCCAGTGATGAAACATCTTTAGAAACAAGAGAACCTTCCTGCCCTGTCAGCACTGTTTTTTGTCAGGTTTTCTTGTAGATGCTAGCCAATGCGGTGAAACAAAATAAGAAATAGGAAAAAATAGCAGAGAGAGGGAGGGAGGAGGAAAGAGAGGAGAGAGAGAGAGAGAGAGAGAGAGAGAGAGAGAGAGAGAGAGAGAGAGAGAGAGAGAGAGAGAGAGAGAGAAACAGAGAGGGGGGGAAGGGAGAGAAAGTTTTTATTTTGGGAGACTAGGTGTGAGGCAAGAATTAAAGTCGGACTGATTCTGCATAGCCTTGCACTCTAGAAAGCACTATGAAAAGCAGCCATATTTTGTAGTGTCACTGGTTCATTGCTAGAGGCAGCTGGAAAACTTGAACTCCTATCTTCTTATTCCAACGTTCCAGGAACTGGTATTTCTATTAACTGGTAGGTTAAAGATTTACAGCTTGAGATCCAGGGTCCTCCCAGAATCTGAGATCCAGCTCTGCTAGACCCCACTTCTCTGCTTTGGAAAACAAAAGGCAACCAGAGACCAGGTTACCTGATTGTCCTGCTGGCTCTGGGATTCCCTCAATAAAGGCTATACAAGCAGCATTGTGGAAATCTAAGAAAATCAATTAAAAATAAAACATTTATAAATAATGGACTTTAATGAGATTTTAAATTATTATTGAAAATCCTTAGCCTTCCTGTATGCAAATCACTATCAATTAAAAGTAAAATCAAAGCCAATATTTAGGCAATAATACAAATATGCAGCCTGTGAAAATGAAGCAAAGCGGAGATGATACCGATATTGATGACCCCGAGAACTGTCGAATCAATCATAATCTCACCAGCCACAAATGTTATCCTCCAGTGCCAGGAGGGCAGGCAGCCTCAAGGAACATCTGTCATGACAAGAGGCCAGAGGAGATAGAAGCCAGAGAACCTTAACTCCTCTCTGCCCTGGGAACCCACCAATACCATACCCTCCCCTGCAACCCTCAGGTAAAAGCCTGTTTGGATAGAAGCAAGGTTGGGAGAACTAAAGACTATGAATCTGAATGCATGAGTTAACATTATTTTTCTCAAAGGGAATATGGACACAGAGTACATGTACTAAGTTGTTGTTAGGTTTTTCAGTCAGGTCTGACTCATTAGCAACCCTATGTAGAACAGAATGAAACACTCCCTAACACTGTGCCAGGCACACGATCTTACTTGTGTTTAAGCCCATTGTTGCAGACACTGTGTCAATCCATCTAATGGAGGGTTTTCCTTTTTTCATTGACCTGCCACTCTCCCAAACATTATGTCCTTCTCCAGGGGTTGGTTCCTCCTGACAACATGCCCAAAATGCATCAGATGCAGTCTAGCCATACTTGCTTCCAGGGAGCACTGTAGTGCTTCTTCTAGGACAGATCTGTTGGTTCTTTTGGCAGTCCATAGTATATTCAATATTGGTC
This sequence comes from Pedetes capensis, assembly GCA_007922755.1. NCBI lineage: Eukaryota > Metazoa > Chordata > Mammalia > Rodentia > Pedetidae > Pedetes > Pedetes capensis. The sequence continues at coordinate 41,829 of VMDO01014217.1, read as the reverse complement.
TCCAGCACTGTAACTGAGAAGTGTCACTTCATTTCCAATCTCCCTTATTCAACATTCGGCTTTCACAATAATAAGATGTGACTGAAAATTGTTGTTGTTGAAAACACCATGACTTTAGTCAGATGCACTTTTGTCTTCAGTGTGACATCTTTACTTTTCAACACTTTAAAGTCTTTTGCAACACATTTTCCCAATCAATGTGTCTTTAGATTTCTTGCCTGCTACTTCCATGGTGTTGATTATAGAACCAAGTAAAGCAAAATCTTGGACAATCTAAATCTTTTCTCCATTTATCATGAAGCTGTGGATTGATCTAGTTGTAGGCAAACATACTAAAACTACGAGATGAGACTAAACTGTGAATTAGATTGGACATCATTGTTTGTTTTAGTCTGGTAAAGTACCTGATAGGGGTGGAGGAGAAAGATCAGATTCAGTACAAAAGAGTTCACATTTTCTTTGAACATCTGTGTTGTAGGATGAGTTAAGTTTCATTATCAGACATACATAGGAAGACAGAGGCAGGTTTTTAATATTTTTGAACAAATAAAATATGAACATGAATAATAAATGCCGGAATTTGGGAGCTGGGGGTGTAGCTCAGTGTTAGAGTGCTTACCTAGCCATGTGCATGAGGCTGTTGTTCAAGCCCTAGTACTTTAAAAAATTTAATTTATTAATTAATAAAATGAAAATAAATAAATGCCAAAATTTTTACATGGTTTTCTCAAGATTGGTTAGATTTTCAGAGACTTACATTTCACATATTTATTTTGTGTTTTACATTGTGTATTATCTTGACAATTATAAAATAATATACATTAAAAATTGGAAAAATAGTAGGTAACATGATGCCAGGTCATATGCTAAGTCCTTAATATTGCTATTAACTCATTTAATCTTCCCATTGACTCTGTGTGTGATCTTGCTACCCTCAATTTATAAACCTGAGGGTAGCATGAGGTACTACTGAAGCACAGATTCCAAGTCAGGCAGTCTACTTCAGAGCATCCAAGTTTAACTGGCGTACCATACTGGTTCCCATGAAGCTCCATAGCTCTCCTGTTCTATGGACTCAACCTGGCTCTTGCACCCTTTTTTCCCCTTTTCATTTCTATGAACTGAAAAACTGAAACAAGGAACCTGGGAACTCATATCATAGACTGGGTTACTTTTTCTGGTTGGGTCATTTGGAACCCCCAAGTGATATTTGTACACTTGAGAATTACCTACTTTCTGGAAATTATCTATGCACAAATTTGAGAAAAAGGAGACCCTAATGTTGTGTGTATTCTTTTTCCTTCTCCCAACTAGCATTGCTAACATTTTATAGTATTATATCAGACTAACAAGGAAGATAAGGTACCATCTTGTTACCATTCTCAGTTACTTCAAATTATGTTAAAACTTGTTTAACAATTTCTGGAGCACTGCTGATAATGTATTACACACATAATATGATTTATTGCTATTATGTAAGAGTCTCCTGTCCTTGGTATTGATCACTTACTATCTTAGATCTTTCTGGCTTTTCTTTCCTTTGTGCTTTGTTTAATCAGATCACTTATTGACCATCTATGTTGTAATCACATTTACAGAGGGTACAAAAATAAAGCCTAGTATCACCTTCAAAAGCATGTAAAGTAGCAGTGAAGATAACCTACACAAATAGTCTGGGGCAGAAGGTGTTTCTGTAAATGTCTATGAAAATCGATTTGTGTTAGGAGGGCCTCTTTTTGGTTGGAGAGTAAAGGAAGTTGCTTTGAAGAAAGTTCCAATTAAATTGGGCCTTCAAATGTGGGTAAGAGCTCAAGAAGAGAAGATGGGAGAACATTTACTTACCATGACATGGGCACCAGGAAAGAATGTGCTAGAAGATTTGAGGAATGCAGGTTGGCTGTAGTGAAGGTAGGTGCATTGAGTGAGAGAATGATAATCACTTAGATTAAAAGCCATGTGAAAATTCCCAGATGTCAAATAAATGCACTTTATTTATTAAAAACAAGATGTCATTAAACTACTTTGATGAAGTAAATACCACGAGTAGAGACTTAATCTTGTGACCATGTGTTCATCCAAGAGGAGTAAAGCTGGATGTAGAATATAAACTAGGGATTTAATATAACAGCTCAGGTCTCAGATTAGATTGTGAAAGAGGAAGGTAGTCTTAGAAATGGAAAGAAAGGGTAAATGTGGCAACATTGTCAAGGAAATGTCTGGGGTATTTGGTGACAGATTGTGAGAACAGAAGGAAAGAAAATGATAGAAATCTGAGTCTGTTCATTTAGAAGTATTGTGTTTAATTGGAGAAAGAAAGGAAAAATCAGGATCAGGGAATATCCTAAGGAGAAGCTATGAACTTAAATTTTTTCACATGAAGAATTTGAAATGCCTGTGGTACTTCAAGATAAATACAAATGTCCTGCAGGTGGCTGGAAATGTGTGACAGGAAATCGTGGTTATCTTGGGGACTATAAATTTTGGAGTTATTCACATTATGTGATAGTCACAATGTTGAAATGGTCAGGCTGCACAGATTTTGAGAAGGAAGCAAATTAGCAACAAAAGAAATAGGAACGAGTAGGAAAAGCAATGTAAAAGAAATGGTCAGAAAGTGAGAAAGAAAATTAGAAACAATGGCCGCACTATGAGGTGATGCAAATTTTAAAAGGAAGAATAACCAACAGTTCCAAATGTTGCGGACCTTATAAGGAGTAGCTTTTTTTGGGGGAAATGGTGGTGTATTTGGGAGAGGGAAAGCTTTGAATGGAATATGGAAATTAATGTTGAAAAAGCCTTCATTACTGAGAAATGTTTTGGGTACTGAATATTTTTCTGGATGCTAATCTTATAAACTAATTCTTACTTAAATATTGGTGGCTAATAGTGACTTACCCATTTTATTTTGTCTAGGAAACACATTTCAAAGGTGATTTACGTTTTCCAAGAAAATAATATTAACTAATCAGTTTTTTGAGAGGAGCAGTATTTAAAAGATAGCAGAAAATTGATGTTGTAGGTATGTTAAGTGATGGAGAATATAAAGTTTAGAGGTCCTTAAGTCACAATACTGATTTCACTTACCTGATAGTCTACTTAGATCCAGTCTACTCAGAGTAGTCACAGCTCCATGATCTCCTATGTCCTCGCAATCCATGCTGAAAATATGCGGGTACCACATCTTGAGCAATTAATAGCCCAGAAAGTAAAAAAGTGGCTTTTTGCATCTTTTAGACCATGTGGAGAAAAAATTCCTGAATACTACGTTTTATGCTTGAGAGAAGATCATAGGTTATTCATTAGAATGCTAATTAGCATAGAAACACATTTTATCTCATAGGGCATTTCACTAGAGATTTTTTTTTAAACTTTAACAATTCTGTTTTGAAATGGCTTCAAGGTTCTAAGTAATTATTTGAGCCTAAAAAACAATGGGTAAAACCTACAAAAATTTCTCCTGAAGATAAATTTAGACTTTAATTGTGTAGGGTGAGTGTGTGTGTGTATGTGTGGTGTGTTTGGTGGTGAGAGGATATTTACAATAATAAAGGGAGTTGCAAAGTGAAAGATACTTAATGAGACTATTCTCTAGATAAAGGTATTTTTTACATATTTTAATAAAGTAAAAAGGTAGGAGTCTTTAAAGCATTTATAAGGAAAGATATTAGAGTTCATACCAAATTTGAGAAATCTGATTTTTTTATGTCATCTATTCCTTTCCAGAAAATAAAGGAAAATCAAAATCATCACAACTTCTTTTTTATTTGTTAATATTTTAAATTCTGAACAACAAGAAGAGGAGGTATATATTATTTAATGATTCATGAAAAAATAATCAAATAATTTTAATTTTATAAAGCAAAGACAAAATTATTTCAAGAATTAATCCGATGTGAACACTGTAGTCTAGTGGAAATAAATTTTATACATCAATTACTACAATTATTCTGTACCAAAGTTTAAATATTTTTGTGAGTTAATAGTTCTCTTTGGTTTAGGTGTAAGATATGCCTATAAAATAACATGATTTTATTTTAACAAAAGTGGTTTATTGAAATATAATTTAACAAAATGAAATTCATGCACCTTAAGGTATAGTTTGATAAATTTATATACATATATATACATGTATATACATGTGTGTGTATATATATATATATATATATATATATAATATCTATCTATCTATCTATCTATATATATATATATGCACATACACATGTGTGTAGATCTTCTTGTTATCTTTCTCAGGTGCTGTCCTGTCCTGTGCCTCTTATGCAACCTTATGTACAAGAGTCCGAAACACAACCATATACTGTGTCATGCAAAGGATCTTTTTATAATTGAGCACATTGTTGCAGTCACTGTGTTTTTACTCATTTTGAGTCATGCCATGTCAGCAAATGGAAGTTCCAGGGGCTTTACTCTATTTTTGTCATTAAGGTTGACTCTACTTTGAGGAGGGCTGGGATTTGGCTCAGCAGGTAGGGTGCTGTGCTGCAGTCTCTGAGGTACCGAGTTCAATTCCCAGCACCGCAAAAATGGGAGAAGGACCTGGCATTCCACTCCCAAGGCAATCCCGAAAACAGTCAGCCATTGAAAACCCTATGAGGGTCACTCATGAGTTGGATACTGACTCTACGGCACCTAACAACAACAACAACTTTGAGGAAGCCTGGTGGGCTTATTTTCTGATACTGTATTTGACAGTACTTCTCTGCTATTTGTTAGATCTTCAATGGCTAATTATTTTAGGAGTGGGCTTCTGGGTCCTTCTCCCTAGTCTGTTTTAATCTGGAAGCTCAGCTGAAACTGTCTGGCATGGGTGGCCCTGCAGGTATCTGAAATATTGGTGTCATAGCTTTCAGCATCATATCAACATGCAAGCCCCCATAGCATGACAAGTTGAAAGACGTGAGGACACACACACACACACACACACACACACACACACACAAATGTAAATGTGTGGTTACTATTATAATCATGACATAGAACATTTTCAATCAAAATTTTGGCCCCCAATCAGTGGTCCCTGATCTGCTCTCTGCCATTATAGTTTTACCTTTTCTAAAACTTCATAAAATGGAATTGTGCAACATGGAGTCTTTGTATATGGCTTTTTGATCTTTACTCGTTTTATGCCTATATCAGTAGTTCTCTGAATTGCTGAGGTATATTCGATTGATACATATACCACCATTTGTTTATCTTTAGCCAGATTATGGGCACTTAGGCAATTTTTATGTTTTGCATGCTTTCATTTTTGGGGGCAAATAGCTAGGATGAGGATTGCTGGAATATATGATAAGTGCATTTCAACTAAATAAGAAATGGACAAATTCTTTTCTTTTCCTTTTTTTTTTTTGTTCTCTGTTACCTTGAGATAAATTCTTACTAAGTTACACAGGTAGCCTCTGGCCTTAAACTCATAATCCTCCTGCCTCAAGTTCCCAAATCATTGGATTTCAAATTATTTTTCAAAGTAACTGTACCATTTGCAATGTATGAGAGGTTCGGTTGTCATACCTCATTGCCAACACTTGGTATTGCACTCTTTTTAATTTAAGCTTTTTAGTGGATGTATCCTAGCTTTTCATTGTGGTTTTAAACCACAATTACCTAATAAAATCTGAGGCATCCTTAATGAGTACTTTGTTACCTCTGTGCTCTTTTGAATTGTTTACTCAAATACATTACCCATTTTTTAAAGATCAGGTGCTTTTTCTTGATATTGAATTGTAAAGGCTCTTTATATTTTTTTGATAGAAAGTCCTTTATCTGATGATTATGTTTTACAAATATGATTTCAAGATTATTTTAAAGACTTTAAAACTGGAATTGTTTTCTTTCTCTCTTTTCTTTAACTTTCTTTCCCTCTTCCTTCCTTCTTTCCTTCCTTCCTTCCTTCCTTCCTTCCTTCCTTCCTTTTTCTTTCTTTATTGTTGCAGTACTGGGGGGGTTGAACCCAGGGAATATCCTACGGTAGGCAAGTACTGTACCACTGAGCTGCACCCCTAGACCCTTTTTATTACTTTTTATTTTGACACAAGTTTCTGAGGCTACCCTGACCTGAAACTTGCAATCTCCCTGTGTCAGCCTCCTGAGTCGCTGAGGACACTGATTTGAGGCAGGGTGCCTGACCCTGTTAACTGACTTTCAGTTTTATTGAATTGTTAATTTCAATCCTTCTTAATTTCTTCTTCTTCCCCCCCCCCTTTATTCCTATTTCTTGTTTAAACACAACTTAGTGTTGGCTCCATGATTTGGGGGTTCTGTTGTTAGGGGAATATATGATGATCTTGCTTATTATTTTCCATCATTTTTGTTTTTAAGTCTGGCCTCCTAGCCTGTCATCCTGGTCAGTACCATTTATGAAGCCCCTGACTGATCTTAGATCTTGCCCACTGAGCATTTCAACTTCTATTATTGGATCTCTTTGTGGCTTGGAGATTGTTTTTACTGAAAAGGGAAGCTGTGGGTTTGTCTTGATTTCAACCATGGTGTGTATTTCAGAATTTTTCTCTCTGGTTGCTCCTCAGAGAGCAGTGCTCTGGACATGTGTATAGTTTTCCTAAGCACCAGGGAGGACTTACAGTATTACCTAGCATTTCATTGACTGACTCTTTCCCTGACCTCCCTTTTAACATTCTGCCTGGTCTCCTTTTTATTGGTATTACACCGGTTTTTAGTCTCCACAGATTGCTAGCTGATTTCATTATTGTTTTTGATGATGTTCTTGGGCCTAAATTACTTCAGAGTCAGATCCAAATAATGTGGGACCTCTTGGAAAAAGAGTGATATCATCAACCTTTGAAGCTTGCTTCTATGCGCCTCTGGAAAGAAACCCTTCCCCTTTAGAGCTGCAGCTGGGGGAGAAAGCAAAGGTTGCTCTTCACCTTGCCCTCTCTCATCATACCTAAAGAAGGAGCTGTGTGCAGTTTTAGGGGGAGAGGGGTGAGTACTGGTGTTTCTATCTAGCTGCTACCACCATCTAAAAGTAGATGATTTGCAACCTAGGACTGAGGTGGATGGGATCTGACTATGTTTACCAGCTGCTGATTTCATTGGGAATAACTCTGGTACCTCAAGAAGCTGGGGGATATGGAAGCTGATGTGGTGGCTGGGCCTGCTGGTGCAGCTCTTCTGCAGCATTGAACCATTCAGTAAAGGAGGACTGGCCACTCACCAGCTGCTTCACCCAAGTCCTCTATAATTGGTGGAAGCAGGGTTTGAGGGATGGGGTTCCATTAACAGTCTAGATACATATTTTCTGCAACCAGAGCTATAGAGAAATGGGATTTGCCCATGTTTTGTAATTATCAGATGTGCTCAGAATGATTTTTCCTTTGGAGGATGGGGTTATGGGAGCTACCAGCCAGCTGGTGAGTAGCTCAGAACAGTTTCTCTATAAGACACCTGGGGAAGGCTGGCTACAGTTACTAGCACAAATGCCATAAACATTCACTGATTCATTCACTGAGTTTCTTTAGATTTTTGTCAGCAAATACTTCTCAATTTGTGGTAAGCCCTTTGAATAGGTTGAATCAATACTTTGAATGATTATCTTTGCTAAGGGGGACTAGATCAATAGATCTAGCAGAAAGCTTTCTCAGAGTTTCTGACACCACAACTCTAGAAGTCCAGCCTGTATGTTGTATTTTGTGTATATGGTGGTTATAAAGTGCTAAAACTCATTAGATGTTTGTGTGTTGTGGTCTTGTAGTCTGTTTTTTTTTTTTGTTGTTGTTGTTTTGTGTCTTATTATTGAGGCTATTCTCACCTCTTGAGTTAGGAAATGCATATCTTCTGAAAAAGTTTATTTTGGGTTTGCTGATATTTCATATTTAAATATTTAACAAAACGAGTCACTGAAACTACCCAACCATGAAGTTTTTTCATGTGGAAATATTTAGTATGAAGGTATGCGATTCACACTTTCCTTTTCCTGTTAAATAAGTTTAGGGAATCTGTGTCCTTTGAGGATTTTTTTCTTGTGCATCTAAGTTGTAAAATTTATTAACTAAAGTTGTTTATCATGTCTCATACAATTCATTCAGTGACTATAGACCTGTAGTAGTGTCCCCTTCATTTGTGAAACTGGTCATTTGTATCTCTTCTGGATTTTGTTTTTCTGGGCTAGTCTTGTTATTGGTTAGTCAGTTTTACTGATTATCTCTTAAAAATAATTTTTGTTTCCTTTATTGTTTTTCTGTTTTATTGATTGAAACTCTTGCATTTTTCCTTGCTTCTGCATATTTTTTATCTGCTCTTTATTTTCCAGCTACCTGAGATTGATGCTTACATTGTTGATTTTAGATGTTTCTCTTCCTATAGAAGCACATCATTCTATGCACTTTCCCCATTTCACCTTTTTTTCTATGTCCCACAAATTTTAAAACTGTGCTTTCATTTCCATTCAGTTCAAAATATTTTCAAACTTCTAATTTCTTCTTTGAAATTGGTCATCTAGGTTAATTGGGGGAGTTTCAAAATATCTTCTGCTTTGGATTTATAGTTTAATCTGATTTGGGTCAGAAATGCACTCTATGTGATTGAATCCTTTTATATTTATTGTGCCTTATTTGATGATGTAGCAGATAATGTACTTTTCAATGTACCATATGCATACAAAATGAATATATATTATTCTAGTACAGAGAGGAGTATTTTATAATATAAATTATGTTAAGTTGGTTGATGGTGTTGTTGAAATATTAGATCTCTTAGAGATCTTAGTCTTGTATCAACTAAGAAGAGAGGTTATTGAAATTTATAAACACATCATACATTTATCTATTTCTTTTTTCTGTTATATAAGATTTTACTTTATATATTCTGATGTTCTCTGATTATTCATTTTATATTGCTTTCCCTTCTTGATAAATTGACCCTTTATCATTATAAAATACCCCTATTTATTCCTGATAATATCTGTTTTTCTCCCACCCGAATTCTTCTTTTGTGGATAGTATATTAGTCAGCGGTCATCACATTAGCAGAAAAACCAATGCAAACAAACTTATGAGAGAAGAGGTTTATTGGGAAGTCATGGTTAGAGCATCAGTCCATAAAGGCAGCTGGACAGGTGTGGCAGTGGCAGGCAGCAGGGCCCATGACAGATGACGTTATATGTTAATGAACAGGAAGCAGAGAGCAACCTGGGCTGTCAGTGAGGGGTATAAGCTCCAAAGGCCTACTGCCAGTGACATCACTTCTGCAAAGCTAAGACCTGCCTCCAAAGTTCCATGACCTCCATAAACAGTGCCACCATCTGGGGACCAAGCCTTAAAGCACATGACCTTTGAAGGACAAGTTATTTTCAAAGCATGACAGATAGTAATAGCATGACTCCAACCTTTTTCATATGTTGTATATTTGTTTCTATCTTTTCCTTTTAATCTCAAAGTATCTTATAAACAAGTTCTTGTTTTGGAGATGTTGTTAGGTGCCATCGAGTTGGTATCTGACCCATAGCGACCCTACCTACAATAGATGAAACAGTAGTGTTACTGCTTCTCTGCTATTCATAGAGTTTTCAATGGAAGATTTCTTTTTGGGAGTGGGTTGCTGTGTCCTCCCAAGCCTACAGCACCTGGTGTTCCCAGGTGCTCTCCAATTCAAGTACTAACCCGGCCCGACTTTGATCCAGTCAGATCTTGGAAGCTAAGCAGGCTCATGCCTAGTTAGTACTTGGATAGGAGACCATCCAGATACTGTAGGCTTTGGAGAAGGACTCAGCAACCCACTCCCAAAAATCAATTTACCATTGAAAATGCTATGAATAGCAGAGAAGCAGTAACAATACTGTTTCACCTGTTGTACATAGGGTCACTGTGAATTGGATACCTACTCAATGGTACCTAACAACAACAACATGGTTTGAATATATGTATCCCTCTTAAAATCATATTTTGAACTGAAAGTCCACTGTCGTGGTATTGAAATGTAGGACCTTTGGGGCACTGATTTAGTCTTGAGGGTTCCACTTTCATGGGATTAATACATATTGTGAATAGCTGCCTAGCCCTTCCATCATTTTGGCCATGTGAGGACATAACAGTCACCATTTTTGTCCCCTCCTCCATTTTTGCCATGTATGGATCCAGTAAGAAGGTAATATTTTAGAAAGAGAGAGAAGCCCTCAGTGACAGAATCTGCTGAAACCTTGATCTTAAACTTCTCAGATTCCAGAAATGTGAGAAATAAGTGTCTATTCTTTATAAATTACTCAGTCTCAGGTATTTTATCATAGCAGCACTGATAGACTAACATAGTCCCATATGTTTTTTGTTCCCCTTTCCTTTCTTCATTTTGTAGTTGATTTTGCTGTTGTTCTTGTTAGGTGCCATGGAGTCCAGTTCGACCCATAGCGGCCTCCATAGGGTTTTCAATGACTGAGTGTTTCCTGATTGCTTCAGGAGTGTATTGCCATATAATTCTCCTGTTTTTGTGGTGGTGGGGACCAAACCTGCGTCTTCAGAGAGTGTGGAGCAGCACTCTACCAACTAGGCTAAACCCCAGCCCAATTTTGTTGTTATTTCAACTTATCTCCAAGTTACTTTCTATATGTGTTTGTTTTGAACTTTTTAGTGATTGTTATAGGCTTTTCATGTGTATGTGTGCAGGTCTATGTATCTTTAAGTTATCACATTCTATATTCAAATAATATCCCTTCATGTATAATGTATCTTACAATGTATTTTTCTCTCTTTCTCTTTCCTTCCTTTGAAATATTGTCATATATTTTAAGGATACATTTATTATAAATCTCACAAGGTAGGTATTATTTTTGCTTTAAATTACCAATCATTTTAATGGGCAAAATTTGCCCTTTATGTTTATTTACATGTATATCATTTTTAGTATTGTTTATTTTTTGTTATGAATCCAAACTTTCATTAGGTACCTTTTATTTTTCTTCCTGGAGCATGACTTTAATGTTTCTTGTAATGAAGGACAGCTGAAAGGTTTTTGGAAGTATATTTTCTCATGTTTTGTTGATCTAAAATTGGTCCGTGTGTTTTAAGTTATCTCCACTTTGACTGGTGTGAACACAATGGTGAAAGCAATGCAAGTGTTTACCATACTGCTTTGTGGTCATTTTTTCTTGGCTTTAGATGATTTCCTCTTGGAGGACTCAGCCAAAAACTCTAGAAGAGTACTGTCCAGATCTCTGGGACTCTCTCTCTCTCTTTTCCTTTTTTATATGCTGCCACACAAATTCTAGTCACCTCAGCCTCCTCAACCTCCCTCTTGTTCTGTTCAACTCTGAGTCTGCCAAACTCTATACTGTATCTCCATCCACTGCAATATTAAACTGCCCCTAGGCAGTAAACTGGAACAATTACTTATATATATTTTGTTCCATTTTAATAGCAGGAAGGCATTTGCTATGTTAATCCTTCCTGGCCACAAGCTATGTGCTTTTTTTGACATAAGTTTTGTGTCTAAATAAGATATGATCTTTTCAAGTAATGGTAATGTTTCAATATTATGAATATTTCATACTTAAAACATTTTAAAAAGATAACATCTATCAAATGCTATTTATTGTATAACAATAATTAGAAGCATTTTGTAAACAAATTATAAAACTCTTAATTAGAATTGCCCGGTCAAATGGATGCATTATTTTAGAATATCTCCTGTGATCAAAACATTCAGATTTCAGGGCTAAATAAACTACTTCTATTTGAGAAATTAGTAGAATATATGGTGGCTTTGCTAAGTTTTGAGAAGATATGGTTATTTTTAAAGATTGTGTTCCCTATAAGTTTGTACTTATTTTCTTTTCCTTTTGTGGTGATTGGCTCTTATATGTGGTTCTCGACTAAACTAAGATGACATCTTCCCAAGTGTGAATTTCTTTCCAGTGCCCTCCATGTTTGGTGTTCTTCTCACATGCTCTCATAGCTCTCTGTACATACTTTGCTGTAGGACATATCACTCTCGATAACATGGTCTCTTTCCTTTTCTGCTTTTCCTACTTACATGTATTTCTCTCTCTTTTGCTTGCTCTCTTTCTTTATATCAGGGCATTCAACCTTCATCAAGTATGATAGAATATATTTTCTTAATATGTTTCTATTCCCATCTTTTCTTAATTTCCATGTTTTCTACTTTCTTTTGGACACTGATCATCTTTTGTCTGTATTGTGGCAATGAATTTATTCTTGTTTTTTTCTCATTCCCATACATGTTCACTTCCTAGTCCTATTTGACTAAATGATCTTGCAGTGATTCCCCATTATTTTCCAGTAGATCCAGTTTCTTTATCATAACATAGGGCACTTACACTGATAATTAATTATAGATACTTACACTGGCAATGGGAGATTTTCAGACACAGAACTTTTGTCTTTGTTTGCTTATATCCATTTTGGCATCAGCACACAGCATAGTGAGTAGAGAAAGTAGTTAAAGCATCTGGGGCTTGTGATTCATTTCCCTCCCATCACCAAGTGATGTTCCCAGGGAAAGAATACACATAATCTGGTCGACTCTACTTGTAAACATGCTGATAATGATAAGCCTCCTGGTAAATAGACTAATGATAATGGCTAGGAAGAAAGCACTTATCAGTAGAATCCTGTCACTAAGATATCCTTGTTTTATTTGTAACACAAAAAATATAAAGTATGGATTTATGAAGCAAGTGTTCCTGAAGAATCTCCTATATGCCATTTAGTGATTTGATTTAATGATCATAAAATGTAGATGATTAATAACCTAAATGTTCATCACATGCTGAGTAAATAATTTGTATACCTTAGATAGCGATCACCTGTTACTCTGAATGGATAAGAGAATATAATCGTTAGCTGATATTGTTGGTGAAAAAAGATCCTGGAAGTTAAATTGTGCTGTTTGTAAATTCCTAATTGCCAAACAAACATGTTGCTCCCAAGTGATCTCTATACTTCCCAACTTCTGGCAGGGCCCAGAGATGCCACACTAACACCTGCTTAAGCCCATGTAAGTGCCTGATGGGGTCATATATTGATCTCACAATGTCCAATATAGTTGCATGTCATGTTCCATATTTTATGCTTGATCTCATGAAAATTATTTATTTTATAGTTTTTAGGATCTCTACAATATAAAATGAGAAGAGAGTTTTGTTATGTTAGTTTGATTATACTGTAGTTTTAAAACGGCTTGGAATTTTTTAAATGCCTTAAAATTTTCTTATGTTTTTGGTAACTATTGTTGCGTGAATAAATATTATATTAGTAACTTTTGAAAGGGCTGGTATTTAGCTCAGTTGGTAGAGCCCTGTGCTACAGTCTCTGAGGTCCTGAGTTCAATTCCCAGCACCGCAAAAATGGGAGAAGGACCTGGCAATCCACTCCTAAGGCAATCCCGAAACAGTCAGCCATTGAAAACCCTATGAGGGTCACTATGAGTCGGATACCGACTTGATTGCATACAACAAAACAAAAGAACTTTTGAAAGGTGCTTTCATTCATATAATAGCACAATAAAATCTTAAAAACAAATATCTTTCATAATCAAAGGTTTTGGGTTTTGTGGTCTTGGATGATCCTGAAAATTTATATCCATCAATTAAATTGTCAATATCAGTTAAGGGCTACAATGAAAAGGATTTGGAAAGCCATATGAACTGTCCATGCTTTTCTCTGTTTCATGTGTACCTCTTAATTGGTTATATTGTTAAAATTATCCGTAAACCTGGACACTAGCTATGGTAAACTGAATATTCTTCCATCAAAGATGTCCATGTCCCAAACCCCAGATCCTGAGTATATGTTAGGTTACGTGACAAAGAGCATTAAAGAAGCAGATATAATTAAGATTGCTAATCAAGTGATCTTGAGATGGGGAAATTATACTGGATTATCTGGGTGGGTCCAATGTAATCATACTAGTACTTAAAGGTAGAAAATGAAGGTTAAAATATGAGAACCATATAAATGGTGTCACGAGAAGGATTTATTTATACTTTGTTGGTTTTGCATGCTTTTATTTCTGGGTTTTCTAGTGTATTTCACAAAACACAACTAGAACTGTCATATGATTCACCAATTCTACTTCTGGGATATACTCAAAGGAAGTAAAATCACTATTTCAGAAAGATATCTGGACTTTCCTGATTATTGTAGCATTATTCATAGAACCCAAAATAAGAAAACCTAAGTATCCATCAATAAATGCATGTATATGTGTGCATATGTGTTGTGTGTATGTGTATATTTGCCTGTAGCTGTATCACTATGGCATCTGATCCCTTCAGATCTTGGAAGCTAAGCAGGGTCAGCCTTGGTTGGTACTGGAATGGGAGACTGCCTGGGAACAACAGGTGCTGGAGGCTTGGGAGAAGGACCCAGCAACCCACTCCCAAAAAACAGTCAGAAAATGAAAACCTTATGAATAGCAGGAAAGCACTGACAATAGTGTTTCATCTGCTATGCATAGAGTCTCTATGAGTTGGACACTGACTCGATGACACCTAACAACAACAACATGTATATATTAACTGAAACAAGTCAGACACAGAAAAACCTTATTTTGTGGTCTCTCTTGTATAAGAGGTCTTCGGGGGGGGGTAGCTCAGGTGGTAGAGTGCTTGCTCCACATGCTCTGAATCCCTGAGTTTAATCCCCAGCACCACAAAAGTGGGAGAAGAACCCAGCATCCCACTTTTGAAATAATCAGCTATTGAACACCCTATATATAACAAGCCGAAAGCCATAGCCCTGTGGCATCTGATTCTGTCAGATCTGGGAAGCTAAGCAGGGTCGGGCCTGGTTAGTACTTGGATGGGAGACCGCCTGGGAACACCAGGTGCTGTAGGCTTGGGAGAAGGACCTGGCAACCCCCTCCCAAAAATCAATCTGCCATTGAAAACCCTATGAATAGCAGAGAAGCACTGACAATAGTGTTTCGCCTGTTGTACAGAGGGTCGCTATGAGTCGGATACCGACTTGACAGCACCTAACAACAACAACAGCAACAACAACAACATATATAACAAAGAAGTATTTCCTTTTGTTGTACATAGGGTCACTATGAGTTGGACCTGACTCAATGGCCATTAACAACAACTTATATGTAGAATCTTAAAAAACAAACAAAGTAATAGACAGTAGAATGGTGGTTGGGAGGGATGGGACATGGGAGAAAGGGGCAATATTGGTTAAAGAATACAAATTTTTGGTTATAAGTTGAATAAGTACTATGGACCTAATACAACCATGGTGACTATAGTTATTAACACTGTATTGTGTACTTGAAATTTGCTAAGAGCAGATTTCAAGTGTTCTCTTTACATGCTTATACAAAATGGTAACTATCTGTGGTGAGGTAACTATCTGTGGTGATACATTTGTTAACTAGTTAACTGGTTTGATTGTGGTAACCATTTCACAATGTCTACATATGTGAAAACATTAGGTTGTGTACCCTAAATGTATCTATATCTGTGTCTTTATCTATATATGAGATTGACAAAAACTATATATGTGATTAACAAAAACTATTATTTGTCAATAAAGCTGGAATTGGGGGGTGGGGGATTTTGAAGATGGAGAAATGGGGCCATGAGCCAAAGAATGCCCATCTAAAAACCAAAAAAGGCAATGGTATGGATTTCTTGTCAGAAACGTTTAAAGAAATGCAACTCTGAGGATATTCTGGGTTTAGTCATGGGAGATCCATTGTGGACTTCTGAATTCCAGAACTGTAAGATAAAATTATGTGTTATGGTAATTTGTTATAGCAGCAATAGAAAACTAATAGTAAGATCTACTTCACATTTTTATTTGATAGTCAAATCAAAATGTTAGTTTAGTAGCTTAAACTTAAAATAGGCTCCCAACAGTAATTGTGGGGGTTAACTACGGTGAACCAGATGTTTTCTATGACTGGCTTTATCATGGGGAGATTTCAAAGCATTTAGTATCACAAAATCATTGATATTTATATTATAAAATGGGAGAGAGGTTACAACTCTGAAAACTAATCTCAGGTACAAACAGTAGGAGGAGAAACTTGAGCCAGTGTGTCCATGGTCAACACAATTCAATTAATTTAGTAAACATTTAATGTAATTTATGTTGTAGCACTTTAGTAACTTCTATGAAAAATTTTTCCAAAAGGCAATAATTATAAGTTAAGATTCTGTCCTCCACAGACCTACCATCTAGTAGTAGATAAATACAGATAATATGTGACCGATTATGAGAAGCATTAAAAGTGTAGCTCCAAAATATTGTGAGTACTGGAAAGAAAAGTTTTATGTGCCTGGTGGAAACAAGCTAGGCTTCATAACAAAGTGATCTTTGATTTAGAAAATAAAACATTGCTATAATATGGAAAGACAAAGGTGGTTTCTCATGTAGACTGGTGAAGAAAAATGGAATCATAAAGCATAATTAGAGTCATTGGTATGGCCAGAACAGGTCATATTTAAGAGGAGTCAGATATTCTATTTTGAGTATTTCTTAGGAAGCCAAGCCAACCTTCGTTCTGTGCTCAAGAAAGTGTGGGTCAGATTGTACTCTTCTTTGGAGACCATGCCAAACAGTTAAAATCCATTTTCTATAACCAGTGGGGAGACATTGAAGATATTTGAATGGGGTACTGCTATGATAATAGCTGTATCTGAAAGGAGTCTGTGGGAAGGTACAGCAAGAGAGATTGGAAGTAGATGGGCCTTTTAGGAGGCTATTACGATTTCCAAACAGGAATTCATAAGTGATACTGTCAGTATACTGGCCACATCCATTAGTGCCCTCTGCGTTATGTCATCTGGCATGCTGATTTTATACATGACCAATTCTCCTATGCATTTCCATATCTTCCCCTTGTAATTTTTTGCAAGATTCACCTTATAAGCT
This sequence comes from Pedetes capensis, assembly GCA_007922755.1. Taxonomy (NCBI): domain Eukaryota; kingdom Metazoa; phylum Chordata; class Mammalia; order Rodentia; family Pedetidae; genus Pedetes; species Pedetes capensis. Next base: position 24,967 of record VMDO01014217.1, on the reverse strand, counting down.
GTCCAATTAAATTCTGAAAATTAAGAAGCAACAAAGGAAAAAGCAATTTTGAGTATTTTAAATTTAGGGACTGATAGCTCATCATGTTATCATTGTGAACTCTTGTTTACTAAGCATCCAGTGAAGGTGTGTGAACTCTCATTATTTTAGAATATGAATGCATCAAAACCAAGCATCTGCAATAAAAAGCAACCAAGATGTTAATATCATAAGAATGAAAAACCTGTGCTTTTTCCGCACCAGCAATATACCTCTTCCATAGTAAAGAGTTCCATTTGTAAAGAGATGTTCTTTTAAAGTTTTAATGGAGTTTGTACTTTCTCATAAAATCTGCTCTTTTTCTTTGGTTTCAAGCATATGGTGACCAAGTGCTTATTCACTGGTATCAGTAATAATAAAGCTAATATTAGTGTGTCTCAGCTGTGCTTTGGACAGGATTCTAAGAACTTAAATACATCAAATTCTTTCATGCTCATATCAATTTTAGGAGGGACTCTTATTAATCCCAGTTGAAAAATTTGGAAACAGAACCACAGAGAGAAGTAATTTATTCAAGAGCACAGAGATAGTCCGTAGTGGAGCTGAGATATGAACCCAAGTAATTGATCTTTAGAATCTAACTTCTTGACAACTCCACCATATTGGTTCTCAACAGAGTATTTTTTTTTGAGACTTATTTGGAAGAACAGTGCATTAATATCACTTTTCAGCTCAATATTGATACCAATCTTTTCCCACCCCATTTGGCACATTTGGCAGGAGAAACAACCAGATATAAGAATGTAGAAATAGAGAAGGCTAGAGCAAAGAGATAGAAGAGGAAAAGCAGGAAAGAAAACATATAGGTAATTATTAATGTAGTCAATACAATTAATCCTTTGATAACATTAAAACAACAATACACAATTGATGTTATTATATGATAAAGTTTACGTTCCAGAAGTGTTTTAAGGCATCAACCAGTAATCATATTATTTTTTGACTAGTTCAGAATAGATTCCTAAATTAAGTCACTACTCTAAGGTCATGTATTGTCAGTAGGAAAGGAAGTGTTCAGTTATCTTAACTCTCATGAGCATTAAGTCTACTTCAGTGTTTTGATAAATGTGATGTGGAAAATAAAAGAAAACCCCCCTGGGAGAGTGACATGTGTATGTGATCCTTACAATAGTTTTATCATAGTTTCTTATTATAACAAAAAGAAATCATCATTATTGCTCTCTTCATTAATTTTTTTTATCAGCTACAGGTGTATAATTCACTCAGCTCTCATCCCCAATTTCCTACTTTTCAGAGGTAATTATTATTTCTCAACTACGTTATACTTGGTTAGTTTTATTTTTATTTCCTTATACCTCTCAAAATAAAAAGTAAAAAATGGGCTGAGTGTCTCACTAAATTATGTAGGCTGCCTCTGTTGAAACTGCCAAATTCCTGCCTCCAACTCCTGAGTCCCTGAGATTATAGGTGTGAGCCACCGCTCCAGGCTTGCTTTGTTTTTGCTTTTCCACCTTGGATCTCCTGCTTTAAGATTACAGCCTTGGCTGCCAGCAATCAGGGAGCCAGGCAAGGAATAGGAGTGGGGTTTCCCAAAATTCAGCATGTAAATTTTTACTTAATACTATGTTTTCAAGACAATACTATTTGAATTGTGGTGGTGCATGCCTATAATCCCAGGTAGTGGGAGGTTGATGCAGAAGGATCATGAGTTCAAGGCCAATATAGCCTGTGTAATTTATCAAAACACCATTTAAAAAAAAAACATAAAAACATGGTGTTGGAGTAGAACACTTACTTAGCATATATGAGACCCTGTGTTCAAACTCCCTCACCTCAGTAATGAAAAAAGGAATTGGCAATTTTAAAATTAATTTAAGGAAATAGTCTCATTCAAGAGGGAAGAGATGAAACAGGTTTAGTGTAGAAAAATTGGACTTTTAGATGCCTGTAATGAATTGATTCATCTTTGTTGAGTATCTCAATAGTTCATGTTGTTGTTGTTGTTAGGTGCTGTTGATTTGAGTCTGACTCATAGCAACCCTATGTACAACAGAATGAAATACTCCCTAACACTGTGCCATGTCCTTCACTATGTCAGTGCTTCTCTGCTATTTATCGAGTTTTCAATGGCTGATTGTTTCAGGAGTGGGCTGCCATGCCCTTCTCCCACTTTTGTGGTGGTGGGGATTGAACCCAGGGCCTCAGAGAGTGTATATATATATATATATATATATATATATATATATATATATATATATATGTATATATGGGCTGGGATTTAGCTCAATTGGTAGAGCACTGAGCTGCAGTCTCTGAGGTTCCGAGTTCGATTCCCAGCACCGCAAAAATGGGAGAAGGGCCTGGCAATCCACTCTCAAGGCAATCCCAAAACAGTCAGTCATTGAAAACCCTATGAGGGTTGCTATGAGTCAGATACTGACTTGACGGCACCTAACAACAACAACAACTATATATATATACATATATGTATATATTTGGAAGAAGTGACGTTTTAAATATTTCCTAAGAAAGCAATGTTTCCTGAATACTCTCAAACTGTATGAGATGGCTATAAATCATTTGAACTTAGCATAATTATATTTTAGTTTAATTATAGCTGTGACTTCAAGTATACCATCTTTGTATATGCATGTCCTATTATATTAAGATTATATCATTTAGATATTGGAATGCTATTGCCAAGTGTGCTGGCACATGCCTGTGATCCCACCATTCAGGAGGCTGAGTCAGGAGGATAGAGAATTTGAGGCTTGCTTGGGTACATAGTGAGACTTTGTCTCAAAAACTCAAGTATAAATGCATAAATAAATACATATCTAAGTAAAATACTACAAAGTTATTTTCTGGACTGAGATATAAATTTAAAACATTGCCATCAAAAATAACAATTGAAAACTCAAGCTATGTTATTTTTGCAGAGATCAAAATAAAATATTTCTTCAAAGAACTCATTTAAGTCATTCATTTATCATATACTTTGGAGTCAACTAGTTCATTTATTCTACTAGTCTTTATTGAAAATACTCAACTTGTAAGAGGCCATCATTGGCTGTGTTGATACAAGGAATTGCCTTCAAGTAGCTTCATGTCTCAGAGAAATGGCACTGTTGACATTCTCTTTTGACAAAGTGAAATATAGAAGATTATATCTCCCATATTTTTACATTTTCAAGAGAACGAGGAGAGCAGAATGTTGAGGAAAGCCTGTGGATTTATTTTGTAGCTGTCCAAGTCCAAGTCTAATTCCTGACTTTGCTACTTGCTGATTTTAAGGCTCTCAAAAATCATTCCTATTGTTTAATAGGGCTGGGATTTAGCTCAGTTGGTAGAGGGCTGCTCTTCAGTCTCTGACGTGCTGAGTTCGATTCCCAGCACCGCAAAATGGGAGAAGGACGTGGCAATCCCGAAACAGCCATTGAAAACCCTATGAGGGTCGCTATGAGTCTACTCGACTTGATGGCACCTAACAACAACAACAACAACAACAATTGTTTAATCAAAATTTCTATAGGTATAAGTGTCCTACATGCCTAGTATTAGGGTTAATTACTATAATAAAACCTGCAGCCATAATACTGTGGCCTCCAATCCCATCAGATCTGGGGAGCTAAGCAGGGTCGGGCCTGGTTAGTACTTGGATGGGAGACCGCCAGGGATCACCAGATACTGTAGGCTTGGGAGAAGGACCAGGCAACCCACTCCCAACAATCGATTCGCCATTGAAAACCCTATGAATAGCAGAGAAGCACTGACAATAGTGATTCACCTGTTTTACGTAGGGTTGCTATGAGTCTGACCTGGACTCAACGGCACCTAACAACAGCAACAACTATAATAAAAGTGAAAACACAAGATACTTCATAAACCTAGTTTCCCTTTTTCATAGATCTTGGCATATGCACCATCTCAAACACAGCATGAACTCCTTGGATAAAGAACCATCACCCACAATTTTGATGGAAATATAAATGCTTTTAGAGAATTCAGAACTAGAAAGTACCTTAGAAGTTAATCAATCTCTTTTGTGATCATTTCTGCCATAAACACACAGCTAGTTAAAAGGAAAAACCAAAACCAAACTCAGATTTCTAAGTAGTTTTTTTTTTTTTTTCCTGGTTCTGGTGGATTCAATCCCATAGAGCTCCGCCACTGAGCTGCACCCCTCCCTCCTTTTTTATTTTTTATTTTCAGACAGGGTCTCTCTATGTTGTACTTTTATAGTAAAAATGTGAGAAATCAGTTCTAAGTGTTGGTAGATTATAAAAAGATAATTTTCAAATAAAATCAAAATTATTGGGGCATTTCAGTACCCTCCAAGAGAACAGTTTCAATGTAGCATTGTGCTATATCCTACAAGAGTTGCAAAATCTGACCTTGAATTTTGGAGATTTCTAGTGACTGAAAAGAATTTGCCACATGTTTGTTGGACTGCTGTTTCCTAGCTCTCTTTTGGAGTTGCTGTGGTTATTATGGGAAGTTACCACCAGAGCTCCATGTTGTTTTAGTCACAAACTAACAATAGCACCAGGAAACAACTTCCAATACTATTCCAAATGTCTAACTCACTTGATAGTTGGCTGCTTTCAGAATTGTTCCCTTTGATTGCGTTAATCTACTCTTTTTGAGAGGAAAAAAAATGTCTGGGTGCTTCTGTTCAAAGCACCTTCAGATACCTCGCTGAGAAAAACAATGATCTGAAAGAGCATATGTTTTTTATGGACTGTAAAGATGTGGGGAAGAATGAGGCACTACGTAATTGAAGGTTTTTCGTACTTGCTTTTAAGCACAGATAGCCACAAACTGTGGTTTTGATTAAGAACTTACAATGTACAGATATGGAATCTTTCAGTTCTCAGCACCCCTTGACTTATGTAGAGTCCTATTAAAATGATCACTCAATAGAGTGAGGCTTTTTAAAGATAACAATTTCATCTTTGCTTCTTTCATGGGTAGGTGTTTGGGTAAGCAAAGTATCTAAATTTATACTATTTGATCTTCCTTGAAAAAACAGTTGTTGCTATGCCCATGTGACAAGGGACTTATCTATTTGTACCTTCTCCTGAAGTTGCATTGAAATGAGTCACCAAACCTTTAAAGTAGCTATGACTTTAGTGTAGACCCAGCATTACATTGGCAAGCCATTCGATTTTGAGAAACCCTGTTCTCTCTCTTTTTTTGTTTTTATTGTTATGCTTTTATTTGAATCAAGGAAAAGTAGCTTCCATTGTGTTAATATCTAAATCACAGTGAAATACATGCTGGGCAGCTTAAATACTTGGCCTTTTGAGCTGAATCCAATTCTCAGACTGCTTGCTGTACAGCAGCCAGAAAAATGCTGATTTATGGTGAGAATAAAATAAAGGTAGTCTCTATGGTCCTGTTTCATCCTACAAAAGCCGTAGTATTTCAGATGTTTTTAAAGATGAATTCCTCCATTACAGGTGATTTCACCACACTTCCATTGGAATTCTCTCAGACTTTAGATAGATTTGCAGACAGACGGTGGTTGTTCCTGTTTTATTGCCTCCCCATCTATCCTTTATTAGAAGTGAATGATCCTTTTGGATGCATATGCATTATATTATCTGCCCTGAGCTTCCTCTCTGCAATGAGTTGAAATAAAAGCAATTATCCTATGTCTTCCCCTTTGCATTCCCCTCCTTGACTATGAGGACATCTAATCAGACTAAAGCAGACATTAGCATTTTCCCAAGCAGTAACCCAGCATTGGGACTTCTTTGAAAGGAGCTCTTATGTTGTTATCCTCTTCCCTAAGCAGAAAATAAACAAGAGGCTGCCAACTCCCACAGGGGAGGTAACTTCAGACTTTTTCTGTTGATGTTAGTTAAAGTGCTCTAGCTTATTGCTCTCTCAAAATGCACACATTACTAATCTCACTTTCATGGATGACATGTAAAATATTGCATAACTAACATGGAAAACCATTTTGAATATAACAGAATGATACCAATTATGGTGACTAAGTATTTATGGGGCCCTCTCTTCTGTATTGCTCAGATTTATTCTGCCTCCTGCTATAGCATGTACATTCATTGTTGGTTAGAAATCCTCTTGTGCAACATTGGTGGGTCCTAGTAAACTGGCTGTTCGGGCAAAATAATTATTCTTGATTTTTTCTGTATGTAGATGGGAGTAAACATGTGAAGATATTCACAATGAGTCAAAAATGGAATGAATTACAACTGAACTGAAGCTTTGCCTGTCTCCTAATCATTATGATACCTGTTGCTAGATGCCATTGAGTTGGGTCTGACTCACAGTGACCCTCATGGAGTTTTCAACAGCTGATTATTTTGGGTTGCTTCCAGAGTGGATTGCCATGTGCTTCACCCTTTTTTTTTTTGGTACTGGGGTTCTCAGAGAGTACAGAGTGGCACTCTACCAACTGAGCTAAGTACCAGCCCATTATGACACCTTGTTGTTGTTGTTAGGTGGCATTGAGTTAGGTCTGACTCATAATGACCCTATGTACAGCAGAATGAAACATTCCCCAATTCTGTGCCAGGCACACGATCTTACTTAGGTTTAAGCCCATTGTTGCAGACATTGTGTCATTCTATCCAGTAGAGGGTTTTCCTTTTTTTCCTTGACCTGCCACTCTCCCAAATATGATGTCCTTCTCTAGGGATTGTTCCCTGCTGACAACATGTCCAAAATACGTAAAATGCAGTCTAGCCATCCTTGCTTCCATGGAGCACTCTGGTTGCAGTTCTTGTAGGACAGATCTGTTGGTTCTTTTGACAGCCCATGGTATATTTGATATTCAGCTCCAGCACCATAATTCAAAAGCATCTATTCTTCTCCTATCTTCCTTGTTCAATGTCCAGCTCCTAGGAATCCTTAATACCAGTAGTAAGCCCAGTGCATGCAGGAGGCCCTCTACGCCCACATGCTACATAGTTATTTGTGGGGCAGACACAAACACATGCATGTATATACACACACCCATTAACTATGGGCTACACTATATGTACTGATGCATTCATGACATCTGTCTTCAAACTTCATACTAGTCTTTCTCTCTAATTAATATGTTGAGGGCACCTATTCTGAGGAAGGTATTTGTATTCTCATTTAATATGTGAAGACTGAAACACAGAATGATTAAAATTTTTGCCTGAGTACTTTCAGAATCACAAATCCATGCAAATCAGTCTTAATTGCTCCGTGACAGTACAATTCTACCCCATCCCCCATTCCTTTGCCTCCCCTGGGGCTGGGCACCAGCGCTTCTGAGGTTAATCAAGAGAACAATTTCCTGTATGTGACCTTGTGCTTCACTGCTTACAGCTCTGATTTTTCTCAGAAATATGAAGAGCTTTAAGAAAAGTTGGATGTTTAAAAAAATGTGTTTGCATCACCCAATGTACACAGCAGGCTATTTGTAAAGAAGCTGCTCTGGCTGAATAGGAGCAGGATCCAAGGCAAGACTTTGGTGGCTTCTGATAAAAAGATATTTCTTTCTCTTAAATCAAGAACCAGATATTCTGTTTGGTTCCTGTCTTCCTGTGAGATATATATATATATATATATATATATATATATATATATATATATATATTGTATTTGTATATGTATATATATATATACATATATATGTATATATATGTATATGTATACATATATATATATATATATTATTTTTTTTCTTTCTAGTATGTATTTAAGCCTACAGCCATACCACTGTGGTGTCCAATCCCATCAGATCTTGGAAGCTAAGCAGGAAAAGGCCTTGTTAGTACTTGGATGGGAGACCGCCTGGGAACATCAGGTGCCGTAGGCTTGGGAGAATGACCAAGCAACTCAATCCCAAAAATCAATCTGCCATTGAAAACCCTATGAATAGCAGAGAAGCACTAACAATAGTGTTCTGCCTGTTGCATACAGGATCACTATGAGTCACTGACTTGATGGCACCTAACAACAACAACAACAACAACAATAATAGCAGCAGCAGCAACAGTATGTATTTATTTACTTATTTAATAATTTATTTATTTACTTACTTAACTTACTTACAGCCCTGGGGGCTGAACCAAGGGCCTTGCATATACTTTTTGAAAGCACTCTACCACCGAATTGCACCACAGCTCCCCCTTAAAACATTTCTTTTTTTAGCCTAAGATAGGCTCTCACTAAGTTACACAGACTATACAAAACCACAAAGCTTATTTAAAAACAAAACAAAACAAAACTGGATTGGGACACAGAACTCAAAACTTTATCAGAACCCCTGGTGAGGCTGAAGAGGTGAAACTCTGCCACCTCTTCAGAGGTAGAGTCCTGCTCCGATGACTCCTTCTTGAGGACTCCTTCTTGACCGGATCTATGGTTGTTAGCATAATTGGCCGTGGTTACTTAGTGGATGTGTCCCAAGGCCGCTGTTAAAGATATACCTCCCATTTCCATCTGTTCAATCCTTTTTCTCTTTCAATAAGGACTGTTTATCTAGAGACCCTGAATGACAAGCTCTTGCATAGCCCCCCAAGTTTCATTTATAGACTATTATATCTAAATTCCTAGAAGTTGCTAACAGAAATAGCAGGCAATATTGCTGGCGTTAGTAAGCATGATTGTCATGTATAAGGGCTAATGCTAAAGTCTTTGTAATCATTATTTCCTTTAGTCTTTAAACAACTTCTAAAGCATGGATTACTATTCTCGGCTTAACTGATGCATGAGGCTTAGTAATTTACCCGAAGTTTATACAGGAAGTGAATGACTAACTTGGAACTGGCTGCTTACTCAGTACTGCCTCCTGCATGACTAAGCTGTGCTACTTCCTAGAATCCTGGACACTTGATTTATAATCTCACATACTTGTGTGCTAACAATGCTCACTGTTCATTTCTAGTGCATTCTACCAGGTTGGATGTCCTTCTATCCCTCTGTTTCCTTCTTTTCCCTTCCATTTCCAGCTACAACTCCGTCATCATCCTAAACCAGATGTTTAGTCTTTCCAGGGCTGAACTTCAAGTTAGTGGCCTCCATTGGTCTCACTATCTAGTGTGCCTACACGACTCACGGTTTTCTCTTTCTCTTATTTGGCCACTTGGTGCTTACTTGGACTTAGGGTTGGTTCTTCTTGTCTCCTTGGTTCTTCTGATGGTCTTCCTCCTAGGGTCTTTACCTTATACCTGATCATGGATGGATCCTCAATAAAACTTCTCTTATTCTTGAACATGTAGCAAAGTTTTTCATCTTCTGTCAGGCATAAACACTTTTCTACATATGTTGCCCTCAACCCTTGCTAAAAAGTCTAGGATGCTCATGTTTCAATTAACATTGAACAAAGGCAAAGCCTTTCCCCAGGAATCTCTAGCTTTCCAACTAGGATCCAGTTCTGGCATCAAAGCTTGTTTTCTCCCAGTTGTATTTCAATACCTAAATACCTATCTTGTGGGTCTGTACATTATATGTGTCTTCAAGGGGGGTTGGGTTTTATTTCCTTATAATGGAGGATATCAAGCTTTGAATAAACTCACACTGAATTGTTCATTTATATAGGGAATTAATTATCTTTGCTATTTCTGTTTCCAAAACCAGGACACCTACTGCCCTTTTGCACTTAAAATGATAGCTGTCACAAGCAGATTAATTACCATCATCAGGCAGATTTGGAAAAGTTAGAAGTGATGAGACAGTTGTGTCATTGACAGTAGGAATGGTACAAAAAGAAGAATGCGTAATTGATTTATACACCAAACCAATCTTTTAGAAATCAAATACTTGTCAAGATTAAGGAAAGTACAGTCAATATTTCTTGGCAGTATACCCTGATTTCTGCTGCAGAGCATAGAGGAGTGATGGCATGGCTTCAGATGATGCTTTTACATATAAGTCAGATTTTTGCGTTGATAATTATTCTTCTTCTTTATATTAAGATCTGAGAATTAGAAGAGAATCTTATTCTCTGGGTGGTTGTTTTGTTCACATTGTTCTAATGAAGATCATCTCTCCTTGGAGGTAGTCAAAAATGGGAACAACTCTTCAAGCAAAGTCAAGCAACAGTTCATTTGTTGGGAAAAGGGGCAGAATGAAATGTGCAATCTGTAAGGTATCAGTTTTCTCCAGTCTCCACTTCACACCTTCAAAATGGTTATTTGATGAAAGTGTGGGACAGAGACACTTCCTCATTGTGCTTACATATACACTGAAGGAAGAAAAGACAGCATGTCAGAATCTAATTGACAGAGGGAAATTGTTTTTACATTGCTTTTGCACTTTGACAGCCAGACCTTATGTTATTTTAAAGGAAATAGAAGTGCATGTTTTTATACTAAGAAACTGCTGCTTCTTCTCTTATTGTAAAGTGAATTATTTTTGGACAAAAGCAATAAAAACTAAATAAAACACTCATTTCCAAGGCTTCCCAGAGCATACAATGTCAGATTGAGAAAACAATAGATTTCCTGCTATGTAAAGTAAACCACATCAAATATTTAAATATCATTTTTCTTTTATTAATGGGATCACTGGAGATCACATTTTGACTTTCTGTTTTACAGATAAAGAAATAGAAACTTCTAGAGAGTGATTGACTTACCTAAGGTTTCATACCTCTTTTAGGGTTAGGTTGTTATTCTATAGTTCCCTATGTAAATACTCTGTGGAATTCCATACATTTATGGGGATATGACTGTTAGGAAATGTATGTTGCCCTCCAGAACTTCTGCATATCTGGCAGAAAAGCAGAGGGTGAAATAGTTCACTCATTAATGGAGAGGGCTGACCCCTCCATAGTTCTGGACTATGGAGAAAAATGTGGAAGCTTCAGTAAGCCCTTAGAAAAGCTCCCAGGGCTTGGCCTAAGGCAGGATTACAAAGACAAGGAAGCCAGTCCTTACATATTCCTGTCCTCCTATTCCTGTCCTTTCAACCGAATTGGATCTCAATTCTGTTGAAATCTCCATTGTCTTGGACCAGTATTCTGGGGAAGGACATGACTGACAATCAGGCCTTCCTAGTAGGAAATAAAATCCTACTGATATTTCCATCTCCATTGTGACATATGAGATATTCCCTCAATTTCATTGATTTTATTCTTGAATGTATTTTGCTTTATATTGGAAATCTGATTTTATTAAAATCATTTCTTTTGCTATATCCATATATATGTACATGTCTGTTCATAGATATGTAAATTTAGATAGAGATATGGATTCTTTTAAAACAACAATATCAGTATTGCAGCTAACAATTAATTGCTGGCTGGAGTTTAAAGTTTCCTTGTTCTTTATTACCTTGGAGCATATCCCACTAAGGATATGCAATTAGTACCATCAATTTAAAAGAATTTTGTTTTCCTTTGAGGTAATTTGTTTGATACACAGGTTGTTAGTCTTATTTGCATTTCAATTTTAAGCTTACTTTTTGGTTCATTTTGATGAGATTTTTAATTTTTAATATGTAAAACATCTCTAAATTGGGGATATGTACAAAGGCACACAAATATCTCATCTTCATCTCTGTCTCCTCCACTCTCTTCCCACTTTAGCCTTGTGCTACATGTGGCCATTTTTATTAACTTCTGGATTGATTTTAGGGTTTTACTATGTTATTGCACAGATACCTGAATTGAGAGTCTACAAGTTAGAATGGGACTTACTTTTTTATTTTTTACTTTATGATGGTGCAAAAGCAATAGCATTCAGCAGAAACTGTACTTCAAATTTTGAATTTTGACCTTTTCCAGAATTAGCAATGCACTGTGTAATACTTTCTTGTGATGTTGGGTGGGGCAGTAAGCCACAACTTTCAGTCTGGCATTGGGAGGAAAAAAACCCAATGCTCTACAGTATGCAGTTGTTGGTAAGCAAGGATGTTCAGTAGGTTAAATGTATTAAATTCATTTTCAACTTATAATATCTTCAATTTATGATGAGTTAATTGGTATGTCACTGCATTGTAAGTAGAGGGACAACTATATAACCTCTGCATTTCATTTTCCTTTACTTATTAGAATAGTATATAATTTCCATTGTTCTAAATCTTGCTATTTTTACTGGGCAATCTATCCTAAAATTATTCAATTTCAGTATGGAGAGCTCACCGCATTCTTCTTTTCCTTTTTGGTTATATTGTTTGGATGTTCCAACATTTCTTTCAGCAGTGTCCTTATTGATTAACATTTGAGGTGTTTCTATTCTTTGGACATTATAGATAATATTGTAAAGAATTAATTTTGTTCCATTGTCATTTAGTGTTTGTAGACTGTGCCTTCATACCACTTCACAGGCCACTACAATTAATTGATATCATTTCTTCCTTAAATATTTGGTAGACTTCACCACTAAAACCATTTAGGTCCATGCTTTCTATTTTAGAAGAAACGTTTATTATTGGTCTAAGTTCTCTATGAGATCCATTTTAGTAGTCTCTGTCTTTAGTTGGTGGATGTAGACCACTCATATTTAAAGTGATCATTAATATAACTGAATTGATATTGACTATATCTGTAACTGATTTCTGCTTGTTTTTCCTTCCATTTCCAATTCTTTTTTGCATTCTCTGATTTTAATTGAATATTTTGTATCACTTTGTTTTCTCTTTTCTGTTAGTATATCAATGATTTTTCTGTTATAAAAGTTATAGTGGTCTCCCTAAACTTTCCAATATACATTTATACTGAATCTAAGTTAGTCCATCTTCAAATAACATTATTCTACTTCATAAGTTTCATAGGTTTGTAATAACAGAGTATTTTCAATTTCTTCTTCCATTCTTTTATTACATTATTTTCATTTATTTCACTTATGCATAGTCTGTAATTACTCAATTCATTATCATTATTATTTTAAACAAACCTTTGTTAGATTAGAAAAACATTAAAAAAAAACTTTCATTTTCTCTTTCTCTAATGCTTTACCTTTCTCTCTGTGTCCATCTAAGCTTCTGACTGTATTGTTCCCCCCCCCCCAGAATGTTTGAATTTCCAGCAAGGTAGGTCTGCTGGTGTCAAATTCCATGAATTCTTGTTGGAGAAAGTCTACTTCTCTTTCACTTTTGGGTGACAATTTTGCTGCATGTATATTTTTAGGTAAGTTATTTTTTCTTTCATTACTTTAAATATTTCATTCTTTAACAGTGGTTCATTGGAAATTTTCCCTTGTTCCCCATCCCTTCCTTTAGCTTTCCATCCCTTTCTAATACTTTTTAGCTGACGAGAAGCCCTTCCTTGGGTTTTTACTTAATTAGCTGCAAAACTTTGAAGTCCATTGTGATGTTCCTGCCTGGATCTGTTCATATCTCTTTGTGTCAACAATTTCCATTCGAAAAATCACCAGCGCTGCCTCCATTCAGCATGAAGCAGCCAGAACAGAGCTAAGGTTCCTCACATCCGATGGAAATGGAATGAAGAATTGAAAGTGAGGAAGGGAATGCAATAATGCAGGCAGAATCCACATTTATATTATAAATGTGAAAGTATTGAAAAATGTCCAGAACAAGAAGCTTATGAAGTTGGTTATTTTGGGGAGGCAATATCAAATTGGGACTTTAGCTTTTGCCCCCCTCCTAATCTTTCCCCTACACTTTTATTTACCTTTGCTTTCTCTACCAGTCCTTTCCCTAGTTTTTAAGGATCCATCCATTTACAGGATATTCTCCGTAAAGCCTTCTCCTCTCCTCATGTTCATATGAACTGGTCTATCTAAAAAGAAACTGCAGATAACTACCCAAGCAGGTGCTAGATCCAGATCAACTTTTAGGAGGAAGAAATTGTGCTTTGAAGAGAAAGACCCCACGCAGCTCAGGGATGCCTTTTATTGTCTCACTCTAAACTGCTGTGTTCCATAAAAGTCTTTCATGCTCCCTGGAGTCCTTGAAGATTGAGATTCCTGAGAGGTCTAATCCATTTTCCTCAGGTAAGGTCTTGAATAAGATTGTTTCCTTCTGCCAACTTCTGTCTCCTGGATTTTCAGTAGAGCCGGGAGCAGTATGGACCTCAGACTCGGTTAACAATTCCACTCTCTTCTCGCTTGTATGATTTCTAAGAGAAGTCCAGTGTAGTTCTTTTCCTTGTTCCATTGTCAGCAAGGTGTGGCTTTTCCCTTAGTCTTCTTTTAAGATTTTGTCTTTGTCTTTGAATTTCTATAGTGTAAATATGACATGCCTATGAGTAGTTTGTTTCCTCCTCCTCTTCCTCCTCCTCCTCCTCCTGTTCCTTATCTTATTTGGTTTCTGCAGTTCTGAAATTTTCCATATAGTATCTGCAATTAATTTTGGAAAAGTCTCAGTCATTATTACTTTAAGTATTCTTTTGCTCCTTTCATTCTCCTTCTGCTATTTTTAGTACATATACATTACATCTTTTGTCATTATCTTACAATTCTTTGGATACTTGCTTTTTTCCCTCTATTTTCTCTTTACTGTTCAGTGGGAAGTTCCCAGTGACATTTCTTCAAACTCATTAATATTTCCTTAGTCATATCTACTGAAGAGCCTGTCAAAGACATTCTTCATTTCTGTTACAGTGATTCTGATATTCAAAACCATTCTTCATTTCTATTATAGTGTTTCTGATATCTAGAATTTTCTTTTGATGGTTAGTTAGTATTTCTACTTTTGTTACTCATTTTTTCCTACATATTGTCTACTTTTTCCATTTAAAGCCTAAGTATATTAATCATAGTTATTTTACATTCTTTTTCTAATAGTTCCAAAACCTCTACCATATCTAAATATTGTTATGATACTTGCTTTATATTTCTAGACTGTGATTTTGACCATTTAGCATGCCTTATAATTTTTTATTGAAGGCTGGTTAGAATGTATTGGATAAAAGGAAATTAAGAGCTGGGCACACCTGTTATCCCAGCAACTTGTGAGGCAGAGGCATGAGGATTGCAAATTTGAGGTCATAGGCAGTTTATGTAACTTAGTGAGATCCTAGACCAAGATAAAATATTTAAAAGAGGGGCTTAGGGTGTAGTTCAGTAGTAGAGCAATTGGAAAGTATTCATGAGGCCCTGGGTTCAACCACCCAGTACTGCACACACACACACACACACACACACACACACACAAAAAAAAAAAAAGAAAAAAGAAAAGAAAGAAAGAAAGAGAGAGAGAGAGAGAGAGAGAGAAAAAGTTAGGCAACTCAGCCTTTGGTGTATAGCTTTCTGCTATCTGGCTTATAATAAGGATATGTTTATTTTTCATAGCAGCTATAGCATCTGTTCCCCACATGTCTATCAGCTGGTTATGCTGTGAGGACTTGTGTGTTGCTGTGGTGCTGAAAGCCACATTACCTATATTTCAGACACCAGCAGGGCCACCCATGGCAGACAAGTTTTAACTGAGCTTACCAAGACTGACTAGGGATGAGGACCTCACAGCCCATTCTCTAAACAATTAGCCATTGAAAACCCTATGAATAGCAGAGAAGCACTGTCAAATATAGGGCTAGAAAATGAGATTCCCCCAGCCCCAGGTGAAAGGCATTCAAGAAATGACTAGGGAAGAGTTGTCTCCTCAAAGTAGAGTTGACCTTAATGATGGGAATGGAGTAAAGCCCTGGGAACCTCCTTTTGCTGGTATGGTATGACTCAAAATGGGAAGAAACCTAGTGACTGCAACAATGGGCTCAAGCATAGAAAAGATCATGTGTATGGTACAGTGTTGGGTAGTGTTTTATTCTGCTGTACTTAAGGTTACTATGAATAGGATCTGATGATGGCACCTAATAAAAATTATAGTGTCAGTGGCTAAAGTCTCTTCTAGTGTCCTTGTTTTCCCCTCTGCCACTAACTTTAATTTTCCCTAGAGGTTACTTCTTACGTAGGATATGTAACTTATGACTCTCTTAGCTATAAACTTCTGATCACACAGGAGCCCTTTTGAGGTGGTGGTAAGATGTAAGGAAAGGGAAAATATTTTATAAGTCTTTGAGTGGGTCTTTTATTGAGCCTTGGAACACAGGACTGTGACCTTCACAAATGCTTCTCAGTTTCTCCCACTTCCGCCTTAAGTGAGGAAGGAGTTGATGCCTCTGTTCACTTACTTCAAATGATAGAAGGGTTTAAACTTTGGGTATTTTTCATCCTGAGGTCTGTTAGGGTCTGGAAAAACCAAAGTGAGTTAGTCTCTGGTAAAACAGTTTCCCTCCAGGGCAGTTCTTTAAAACCTGAAGAGAAATCTCTGAGTATATTTAAAAATTATTACCCTGTCACCACACACACACACACACACACACACACACACACACACACACACACACACAGAAGAATGTAGGGATTTTTTCTGACCTGAAAACTGGGGAGAGATCCAGGAGTTAAACTTTAAACTTCATGGATGTGTGGGCATCACCCTTAAGGCTAGACCCCCAACAGTTTTTATCACTCAGAGTCCAGAAATTAGTCAATTGAACTCCAAGCACTTCTACCAGTTGTGGCTGCAGAGATGTTTTTGCTCCCGGTAAGATGTGATTTTTCTCTTTTTTCCTAAGTCTTCAGTTTTGGAGCAGAAGTTTGCTCTGTGGCTTCAATTCTCTCATGGATCTATGAAGTATTCACTTTGTTTTTATCAGCAAGGAGTGAAGATCTTTTCATGTCTGGCCAGAAACATGTCTGTATCTGATTTTTATAAACATCTAAAGAACAATAAAAACCTGGCATATTCACTTACTTCTAGTTTTTTGTTTGCTAATTAATTTTCCTTTTTTCATACTTTACATAAATGATTCCATTTTATGATGATTTCACAGTAGCTGTTCATAGGTGGTAGGAATTTAAGCAGTGCTTTTTCGTGTCAAGAGAAATCTCTTCTAAGTTAAATAATACAAATTGAATTTATTTTTAGTGCAATTTAAAAAACTTTTTCTTGAGCTACTTATAAGCCTAAAGTCCTATGTATAAATATTTCTTTTTGAGATACAATTGAAGCTTCTTCCTACCACGTTACACTCTGGCATTTCTTTCTGAAAAGAAAGAATTCCAAGTGGAAAAACTCTTATTATTCTTTATGGTTAACATTTCTCAATGAACAACATACCAATTATACTTTCTTTCATCTGTCATGCAACCTCCTCTCTCTCTCTCTCTAATGTAGGCTAACATTTGTAGTGTTTTAGAAATAGGACTTCCTTCCAAATAAATGGTGTTGAGCTCTGGAAAAATCTAACTTGACTTTTATTTTAATCAGAATTTCTTTCTAAAGTAATAATAAAGTGGTATGACCTCTTTAAAATCCATGGACATCAAAATCACATCTATTGAACCACGTTTCCTTCATGAAACAATAGACGCTTTCAAACAGCTGAAGTAATTCTATTATAACATACTGGAAAATCTAAGTTATAAATGAGGTGCATGGAGCCAACATCATCACCACTCTTTAGGGACAGAGGCACATATGGAAACACTTCATGGATTCATTAAATATCAATCTGAAATTACACAACATCAATATTGGTAGCTCAAAAATGATAACATCTGACAGATGGCAACCAATTAGAGCAATTAGCAATTAACTTCTGTGTCTATGTCCCACCTTCATCCTCCTTTACTTGCCCCATGAATTCCTACAATCCCCACACATGTATCTGAGATTCAGTCTCTGTTACACACCATCTTGATAATGTATTTTAGCTAGTTATTGAAAATGAATTTGTAGAGAAAAAGCATGTCATCCTTAGTCCCTCTTTTTCTCTTTTCTTTTCTTTCCCTCCCTCCCTCCCTCTCTCCCTCCCTCCGTCCCTCCCTCCCTCTCTGTCTCTTTTCTCTCTTTCATACTGTGTTCAAACCCAGGGTGTTTTGCAGGCACTTTCCCAGCCAAATTATTAAGCTGTATGTTCTCTTAACAGTGTTGACAAAAAATGTATTATCTAAAAGAGAAGCATTTTTAAGAACTCATTATCAAGCCAGGTGTGGTAGCACATGCCTGTAATCCCAGCGACCAGGGTGGCAGAGGCAGGAGGATCACAAGCTCAAGACCAGATGCAGTCTGCATAATTTAGCAAGACCCTGTCTCAAAAAGTAACAAAATGGCCTGGGGATACAGCTCAGAGGTACAGCACTTGCACAGCATGCAAGCATGAGGCCTGGGTTCAACCCCCAGTATCACAAAAATAAATAAATAAATTTAATTAATTAATTAAAGATTAAATATTCATTATCAATTCTATTGCACAAAAATGGAGTTTAGTTTCTCTCTCTCTTTCTCTTTCTCACTGTGTGTTTGTATGTTTAAATTTTGTGTTTCTCTTTTAATTTGAAGAATACCACAGGGTTTTAGATAAAATTATGAAATATGTGTCTATGTAAACGAACCCAAGACCATTTTCATCCTGTATACTTTCTTAATGAGCATATTGCTCACATCATAACACCTGGTGTTGAATTCTACCAAAATTTGTGTTCATATCACCACAGAACAAGTTATTTCATCTTAATGTTCAGCATATAAAATGATTTTACAATAGCATTTACAATGTTTTGGATGTTTCATTTTTAACAAAATGAGTTTCCAATATGTTTACTCTGACTCCATGAATTAAAAAAAAAAAAAAAAAAAAAAGAACCATTGTTGGAACTAACTGATTTTCTGGCTGGAAGGATCCAGTGTGATTGATAGAACACTAACGTAATTTAACTCAGCAAAATTCTTCCCTGAGGAAATCAACACAGATAAACGTCAAAGAATATAACCTCTGTTCCCTTTTGCTATTTCAATTGCCTTTACGTAGTAGATGAAGGAATACGATAAGGAGTTGGCCGTAAGGGTGGAAAAAATGTGCCTCACTCCAGTGTTCCATACAAAAGATGAACAACGGGGTGACAGAAACCATTCCTTGCTCACTGTCCAAGCCATGGGGCCCTGGGAATTTGCTTCCTCCTGGCGAAGTGAGTCAGCGTAGTACATGGCAGAGCCCAGTGGGGCTTTCATGGATTCACATGAAGGTTCCCTGTGGACTAGATGTTTCTCTATGGGAATGGGAAAATAGCTTTGAAATGGGAAAATAACTTTGAAAGATGGAAAGAACCACAGCCTTCCCTTGAATTGTTAGCATTTACCTCTAACTCATTACATTTCCAAAACCTTTTAATTAATTAATTAAACTTTTATTTAGATGGAGACACCATTCTGGAGCTATCCTCACCGGAAGTTCAACCTTAGCTGCTCAACATGATGCATCTGAAAGACTTTTCTATCATGTTCTAGAAAGTTTGGTCAACCTCTTTCTGCTTGTGCTTCCACGTGACCAGTTGTCAAGACATACTGCAGGAAAATCTTTTTCTGTGAATTCACAGCATGCCAAATGAGACACTGGTTTGATGAGTTGTGTGTTTTTTCCAAATGTACCTTTCTTTGTCAGTTGTGAGCTCTACAAAGATTCAAGGGTTTGCCATTTCCATGAAAGAACATAAAGTCATTATCAGATATAAAGCATTTGCAATGAGGTAGTTTCCAGAACTCGTCTCTCCTAAGTCAGCATTTGGCATAAGCAACATGCTAAAAATGGCAGGGGGGCATACATGAAATTTTGAAATGGCATAGACAGAGAAAGTGCTTTTCCCTTTTATTCTTTGGACAAAATATCACTTGTTCTTTTCTAGTGCAGAGATAGACAGGATAAGAACTAAAGAGAATTCAGTATGAACAATTCAGTTCTCAAGAGAATACCTTTTATGATAAAAACAACTTTTATCTAGAGAGGCCCTAAAATTTAAAACATATAAATACTAGCTTCCCCTGAACTCTGTGAACAGCTTGACAGAACTGTATATCATTAATCTGATAACAACAGAGTGTTATTCAAAATCAACTGTAATATAGCCTTTTACACAGAGCTTGCAAGATTAGGGCATGATAGCTTTCATTTTCTTCATGTTATTTTATTCTCTTTTGCTCTTGCAAGATAAAAAAAAACTATTGAGTTATTTATCATTCCCTTATTATTTGAGGTAGTCATCTTCATTCTGCAAAATAATAATAAAAAAAACCATATAAATTGAAATGGGATACAAGAACTCACCAGATGTAGCGGTATCTCTCCGTGATAATAAACTGAATGTTTTCCTTAATCAATCAGAATGAATAATGCTGATGTGCTTGGCAGTGACTAAATCAGGGCTGCCGGCTCCAGCTCCCTGCACGATTTCATCTTTCCAAGCAGACTACAAAATGCTTTCCCTCCTTCACCCTGGACAACTTTATTTTCACACGTTCAATTTAACAAAGCTCAAAAGGAATTCTAAAAGCTTCGCCTGCCTCATAAAATGTTTACCCGATATCACTACAGGATGGCAGCCACACCACGATGCTTCATAATAAGAAGAAATCAAGTGGCCGAGCAAACTCTACTGACGAGCATAAACAATCATATCGGTGGGAGGTTGTTTATTGTCAGTCATGCTACAAGGTCGAATTTTTCAGCAATTGTGTTTAAAACTTCAATTTTAAACAATTGCTTGGTGTTGAAAATCCTGGTCAAGTGTAGGGCTGCTTTGCCTCTGTTTAACTCATCATTGAAAGCATGGTTGAGTCATGACATCTCTTAATTTTCTGTTTTGGTGGGGATTCAGATATTTGGTGAAGCCGCCTGTTTTTTGAGTTTCACTGTATATTTCATAATTATTACCATAGTGAACCAACATATGCACCTAAATAAAAAGAAGCTTTGGTTCTTTCCTTCCTCCCTTCCTTCTTTCTTCCTCCCTCCCTCCTTCCTTCCTTCCATTTCTTTCTTCCTTTCTTTTCTTTCTCTCTCTCTCTCTCTTTCTTTCTTTCTTCACCAATCTTTGTGCTCATAACATAGTCAACAAGGTATGACCTTCAGGGAATAAGAAGTGCATGGATAGTAGATCTAATGTGCTAAGCACATAAATATATTCCAGTTTAAAGTGACTTACATATATTAGCTTATTTGTTCCTCTTTTTTACAGATGGAAGGAAAAAATTGAAGTACAGGGATTTCAGTTGCTTACCCAAGGTCACAGTGATTAAATGGTGGAACCAGATTACAATCTCAGCCAAATCTGATTGTGGAATAGATACACTTGATCCCTACTGTATATTCCTTCCTGGGAATCAGTTTTTGCTGTTTGTTTTTTACATTTGTTTCATCTTAAAACATTCCTTTTTTTCTCCTTCTCAATGTTTCTTGTTCTCCACATTTCCCAAAGCTAAGCTAAAATTCATAATTCTAGATTCCTGAGTGTTGTGGGGCAATAGGCGAGATAGTGGGCTGTAGACATGAGGATTTCCAGTGGTTACCGGATTATTTTCAGGGAAGAGAATGGTAAGTATGCACATTCGTTCTTCTCACTGAATGCTTCCTTTAGGTAAATTTGGCATGCCTACTCGGGGCCAGAAGAATATTGTAACTTTTATCATCCAAATCCAGCCATAG
Source organism: Pedetes capensis (assembly GCA_007922755.1). NCBI lineage: Eukaryota > Metazoa > Chordata > Mammalia > Rodentia > Pedetidae > Pedetes > Pedetes capensis. Next base: position 3,573 of record VMDO01014217.1, on the reverse strand, counting down.
TAGTTATTGCTAAAGAAAGCAGCACGCATTCTGTTTATGGCAAATTTCATTAGTGCCCAAGATCTCACTAGTGGGCTAAGGGTCTTCTCTGAATGCATGCAGAATTTGGCCCCGCAAAAAGGGTACCTCGTAAAAGGTGGTGAGTCATTGCCACCTGGTGGTTAAAGTGATTTAACCTTATGTGTAGGTAATCAGAATGCCATGTTGGCCAGTGCACGTAATCTTACTGACTCTTGGCACAGCAAACACACAATTATTAAATGACAGATGTTTTTTAAGTAGTAAGTACAGTAAAGTCCTACCCCTAATTCATTTCCACCTCAGCTTTCATACTTCTTCTGATGACTTCATCTCTTCCTGCTTTACTTTTGTAGAACTAGAAAACTCTCTTATGAAAGCTCCAAATTTAGGACTTTATGCAAGGTAGTCCATTCTGAGACAAGCTTTATTCCTCTCTATATGTCTTGATTTTCTGTGTAGATACAGCTGTAAATTCTTCAAGGCCATTATTCAGACTTATGGTTTCCAAAGAGCTTTAGCATCAAGAAAAGAAATACATATCTTTCTAATGTTGGTGGTATTGTCATGATATGTCAGAAGTCATATGTGTATTTATTTTGGGGTGGGAAATAAGAGAATAGTATAGTAAATTTGTACATGTATATGTGTATTTATTTTTGGGTGGGAAATAAGAGAATAGTACAGTAAATTTGTAATTTCTAACATGAAGCCAGGAATGACTCACACATGAAATTGTTGTTAGGTGCTATAGAGTTGGGTCTGACTCATGGTGACCCTATGTACAACAGAACAAAACCGTCCCTGACTCAGTGCCATGCCCAGCACTGTGAGTGTTTCTCAGCTATTCAAAGGGTTTCCAATGCTGGTTGTTTAGGGATTGTTTAGAGAGTGGGCTGCCAGGTCCTTCTTCTGTTTGATGCAGTGCTGGGGATCAAACCTAGGGCCTCAGAGAGGGCAAGGTAGCACTCTACCAACTGAGCTAAACCCCAGCCCCAGCATATGACATTAAATAGAATTTTAAAAAAGAAATTGGATCCCACATAAAAACTTATAAAACCATTGCATATCAATTATAGTCTTTTCAGTTTAATTTAATGCCAGGGTTATGTTGTTGTTGTTGTTGTTAGGTGCCACCAAGTCCTGTCTGACTCATAGTGACTGGGGAGGCTCGAACTTGGGTCCTCAGAAAGTGCAGAGCAGCATTCTACCAACTGAGCTAAAACCTAGCCAATTAAGTTTATAGTACACAGAAAAAAGATCATGATGCTAAAAGAAAGAAATGCTTACTCAAAAATGCAATAATAGATTAATGAGGTGAATATCCTAGTCAGTTCTCAAAATTGCCCCAAGGCAACAATAGAGTGCTAGAAAAAGCCACATGATTTTAATCAGTAATCCATGTCCTTTTTTCCTTGGCAATTTTCTGTTTCTTTAGTTGCAGAAACATCATGGAAAATCATGCTTCAGATGACAGCTTTTCTTTTTAGTTACAGCAATAACTTTGTCCCTGTCTTTTTCTTTTGGTGACAAAATGCCATCTTGGGAAAGATTCAGTAGTTTTTATCCTACACAGTGTGTGGTGTCTAGTGTTAACCACTGTCCCTTTGTTTTTTCCTTAGCAGTGACAGAAATGAATAAATTTATATTCTGAAATCATATGAAAATGTCCCACATTATTAGACAACCAAAGAAGCAAGTTTTATACCAGTGAGCTAAACAGATAATATTTTGGCAATCCATTTTAGAGTCCATACTTATCTCCTTACCTTCCTTACCTTGAACTCTCTCTCTCCTCTCTCTCTCTCTCTCTCTCTCTATATATATATATATATATATATATATATATATATATATCAGAGTTCACATATATATATATATATATATATATATATGTGCTGAATATACATTCTAGGTATATAATCATGTGTAAAAGTGCAATAAAAGGGGGTTAAACACCCCTCTCCCTTTGTGTCAGCACCACATTTCATTGTACATTGTATTTCTACAGGACCCCATAAAAACAGCCATGCACCAGCAGGAAAATATACTTTCTAACATTCAAAGTCAGTGGTGCAGATAATAGGGAACCAGCATCCTCAGTGTGGGATACAAACTGTCCTCAGTCCCCAGCCCAGATGTTGGTAACAACCAATAAACTGTATTATACACATATATAGAACAAAAAGCAGTTTGGAGGAATGGCCTGCTTAGCTAGATTTATTAGGTGTGATCTTTAATATGCCATATGGCAGCTTGGCTCTTCCACTCGGTGTAGCCCCGTGAGGGAACGTACTGAAGGGAGATGACCGGCCCTCCCACAAGTGCTCCCCTGATGACTGACTCCCCAGGGAGTCACAGGGAGCTGATGACTCCCCAGGGACACAAGCGCTGGCTGCAGGATTTTTCAACAGTGTCACCCATGATATGTGTCCTTGTAGTCCATTACGCCTCAGTATGTTTTCAATCAGGGCTAGGATCTCCATTATCCCTACTGTTTAGAGAAGTCTGTAGACATCTCTGGGATGGTGGGGGATTGAGAAAGAGAGGGCAGGGCTGAGATCCATCATGTTACTTCACATAGCTTCTGCCTTTTATTGAGACGCTTTGTGTAGGAAATACAAACTAGGGGATTTGCAATGGTTTTAAAAGCTATTATTCAAGTAAATGGAAAAGTGGCATCGTGTATGTTGTTTAGAATACCAGAGAGTAAAACATAGATTTTTCTTCCTTGTTGAAGATGGCTGAGTGAGTGCTACTTTTCTTTATTAAAACATCATGCCTTCCACACATAAAGGCTTTTATTGGAATGATTTGTATCAACCCTTCTGCTTCCTTTTCATTAATGTGCAAGATGATTTTTGTCAGTATTTTAAAGCTGGTGGGGAATAGTCATTGTGATACACGTATATTAACTGCATCTTTGCAAGTTAAAAATGCAAACACTTTCTGGGAAAGTGACAGAAAAGTTTTTATGGTTTAAACACTAACTTCATTATCTAATTTTTTCTTGTGAACACTTTAGGTCCTTGTGTGTCCAGGAGTTGGTGTTATTAAAAAGGAATGTCAAAACATGTTTTGTAGATGCAAATTCAGTGAATAGAGGGATGCAGGAGGTTTAAAAATTAAGCCATGAGAGAATAATACATATCACTTATGTGATAATTCTGCTAAAATGAAGAAAGCCTGAATTTAAGAAGCAATATTTATCAAACATAAATTAAGACAATTCTAAAAAGTAGCCAGCCTATAATTCCTAAAGTGCCGATATTCTGAAAATCAAGGAAAGACTGGATCCAGAGTGAAGGAGGCAAAAGAAGACTAAGAACTAAATGAGACATGATTCTTCAACACTAAGGACGTACTTGGGGCAACTGGTAATATTGCAATGGAGTCTGTGGAATAGGTGAAATTAATATATTAGTGTAAATGTTCTGATGTGGATGATCATATTGTGTTTATATGGGAGATACCTTCTTTTCTTTTGGTGGAGTTATGTAATACAATATTCAGAAATGGCAGTGTGTAAAAAATCTACTCTGAATTAGTTACCAA
>VMDO01014216.1:0-55325 GCA_007922755.1 Pedetes capensis | reverse complement strand
TGCAGTGAAGGATGCCTGGAATCCCTGTGACTTGCGGGATGGGGGCAGGAGGGTCTCAAGCCCAAAATCTGTGCAGCCCAACAAGAGCCTATCTCAAAAAGCAAAAAATGTATTGGCTGGGGCCACAGAGTGTCAGTCCAGCTTCCACTAAGGAAGCAGGCTCAAGACCCTGTTAACAGTAAAAACATATTATCTTGAGGATGGAGTCTGAACTATTACACCCTGTTCGACCAGGTGGATTCGATAATGCAGGGTGCAATGTTCCCAATAGAGCTCAGGGTGGCAGTATTTCCACACAATCCGCAGTACCCATCAGTCTCATTGGGTCCATATAGCCAAGTTCTTCATAACAATCTGGATTTAATTGGGGCCTCGAGTGCCCAAAGAGACTGTTCCACGAAACACTCCGCGACTACTGTACTGTTCGAGAGGCAGTGAAACCTGTGGGGTCTTCCCTAAAGATCTCCCTGTCCCACGGAGATCGGGCGCCAATTCCCTAAATCAGAGATTTCCTCCCCACAGCCTTGTTGTGTGTTGTGGTCTCGCTCGGAACTTCTCCGCCAGGGGCGAGCTGCGCCACCGAGAAGGAGCTCCCGGCCGCGCGCCAGGGCAAGCGGCTTCCCCTGAGTAGGAGCTGCCCGGCCGCGTGCAACTTGGCCGGCTTCACAAGCCCCAGATCTCTCCGTAGCACAGTGGGGTGATTTGGGCTCACCTCTGATGTGTCTGGGATCCAGATATATGTGTGCCCAAATTTCTGTGGAGTTTGCGATCGTAGGCCTGACCCGCCGCAACAGAAGGGAGGGGAGCCACGCCTCAGCTCTAGATGCAGATCGCTGGCACCGGCTTCCCCGTTCGCTCCGCGGCTGCTATGGAGGGTGTTTGTGGGCTCCCTCATGGTGACTCACCTAGGAACTGCAGACTGTGTCCCGCAGGCATGGTGAAAGTGTGCTGGCAAGGTTGCACTCCGTGTTGGGTCCGGGCCTGTGGGTGCGTGTGCGCTAAATCTCCTCCAGATCTCTGGGATTCTAACTGCTCCCTGTGTTATGGCGAAATGGCAGCGGTCCCGCTGCTGGCCACTGTGTAGGTCCTCTGAAGCCTAATCCTTAATTTCAGTGTACGCCTAGTTTCATTCTTTATCTCTCAAACTAAATTATCTCTGTTTCTATTTATTCAATTTGAGTTTTAAACCCCTAATCGAGGCTTCTTATTGCTCCGGAACAGAAGGTGTGTGTTATCTGTCCGCCATCTTGACTCTCCCCTTCAGACTCTAAAGTATAGATTTTAGGGGTCTCATTCCTAGGAACCGATTAATTTTCTAGGGCACCTCTGATTGAGAATCTGGATTCCGTCTTTGTTTCCAAAGGGTTTTTGTTTGTTTGCTTGCATTTTGAAACAGGTCTTACTATGTAGCCCACACTAGCCTCAAACTCAGAGTCCACCTATCTCAGTCTCCTGAGTGCTGGGATTACAGGCATGTCACACTGCTGGGCTTATTTTTTAATTAATTAATTATTTAGTTTTAATTGGAAATTTTTAATGTACACCTTCATGTGATTCATTCTGAAATGCTTTTCATTGTGGCATTTCCATATATGCATTTTGATGTACATTATTCATATAGGTGCCCGCTTACCCTCTTGTATGCTTCCCCCCCAACCTCCCCATCTAAGTCTTCTCTATCATTTACTTGGTAATATTTTTCTATATGTCCTTGGGTTCCAGTTCTGTTTAAGATAGAAACTTTTCCTGTAGTGAACTTTATTATCTTGTCAGAACAATTGCATGCATTTTCTAGACCATTTATATTGACACCATTCTTAGCTTTTTTTTTTCATTATATTTTGATCCGACCTTTGAATAGTATTTTTCCTTCTTATAATTTTGATTCAGCTCCCACATATGAGTGAGAACATGTGGTGTTTGTCTTTCTGAGCTTGAGTTAATTCACTTAAAATAATTTTCTCTAATTCCATCCGTTTTGCTGCAAATGACCTTATTTCATTTTTCTTCATTGCTGAGTAGTATTCCACTGTGTATATGTACCATAGTTTTTTTAATCCATTCTTCTATTGAAGGGTACTTTGTTTGATTCCATAGACTTTCTATTGTGAAAAGTGCAGCATTGAACATGGAGATGCAGGTGTCTTGGTGGTATGATGACCCATCTTCCTTTGGGTAAATTCCCAGTAGTGTTATAGCTGGGTCATATGGTAGATCTATTTTCAGTTTTTTAAGATATCTCCATATTGATTTCCACAGTGACTGGACCAACTTACAGCTCCACTAACAATGTAAAAGTGTTCCTTTTTCACCACAACCTCACCAGCATTTGTTGTTATTTGTTTTATTGATCTTGGCCATTCTTACTGGTGTAAAGTGAAATCTCAGAGTTGGTTTAATTTGCATTTCCCTAATGGGTAGGGATACTGAGCATTTTTTCATGTGTTTCATGGCTTTATGGACCTCTTCATTTGAGAACTGTCTACTCAGTTCCTTTGCCCATTTGTGTATTGGGTTATTTGTTTTTGGGGGAGTTTTTATCTTGAGTTCTTTATAAATTCTAGTAATTAGACCTTTATCTGATGTATAAAGTGCGAAGATTTTTTCCCATTCCCTGGGGGTTTCCTTGACTCTGTTAATTGTTTCTTTTGCTGTGCAGAAGCTTTTTAATTTCATGTAATCTCATTTATCTATTCTTGAGTGCTGGGCTTATTTCTAAAGTTTTGTGTGCCTTTTACAAGTACTGCCCACCCTCTCAGCTGACTCTCCTAGGTCAGGTATTGTTTCTGGGGATAAAATGTTAGTTTTATCTCTCTGGAATTCTATCATTTACCATATCTCAACCCCAGTATTTCTTATTACCTGTTTAGTTTGTACAAGCTTTCATGAGAGTTCGAAAAATGTATTTCAACCAGATTTTATTTAAGTAGTAGTTTGTAGAAGCATTTTCCAATTTGTCTAGTTCTACATTAGTGGGGAGATTAAGTTGTTCTTATTATTTAGTTTTTTCATAATTTTGTTCAGAACAAGTAGAATTGTATATTCAATTATCATCATTGAATTAAAAAATAAAATATTTATATAAAGTATAATTAAAATATGCTCTTTTTTTCTAACTCCCTTTCCTTTAATAAATTGGTTTCTATAACGTTGATTGGCTTATTTGAAAAAGCCCTGATTTTGGATTCAAGCTTTTCCTTTTCAAGACTTTTCTCTGAGAAGTCTTTTTACATTGAATCAATTTATTAATTCCAGTCAATTTCCTGGTTTATAAAATAAAAAATGAGCTATATGATTTCTAATCTCCAAACTCTAGTGATTTACATCTAAAAATTATAAGGCCGTCTCTATGCCAGTGTTTACAGAATTGTTATCTTTCTATTTAGCAGTTTACATTTCTGGAAAAATACCAATTTGTAGAAAGCACAGGAGGCACAGAAACTTGTGAAGTGCAGCACAAGAAGGTTGTCTGTAATTTGGAAATCTCTACAGGACAACATAATTGATTTCCAAATAGACAAAATTTCCTGGAAGTAAAAAGAGAAGGGGAGAACTAACAGAATAAAAGTGAAAGAAAAGACATTTCTGTTAAATGCTGTATGTGGATCTTTTTTGTGTTATTAATCCAAACAATTTTGTTGTTGTTGTTGTACTTGGGAGTTGAACTCAGGGCTTCCTTGCATATACTTTGTAAGTGCTTTACCACTGGGCTGTACCCTGAGCCCATTTTTCTATTTTCTTTATTTTGAGACATGGTTTCACTAAGTTACACAATGCGATCCTCCTGCCTCAGCCTTCTGAGGTACTAGGATTATAGGCATGCAACACTGCACCTGGCCAAACAATTTTTCAAAACAGGAAAAAATGAGTCAATGAAAGAAATGTGAACATGGAAGACATGTGTTTAGTGATATTAGAACATTATTACTAATTTTGTTTAATTATATCATTAGTATTATAGCTATAGCCTGCAGCCTTAGAACTGTGGCGTCTGATCCTGTCAGATCTTGGAAGCTAAGCAGGGTCGGACCTGGTTAGTCCTTGGGTGGAAAACTACCTGGGAACACCAGGTGCTGTAGGCTTGGGAGATGGACCTGGCAACCTACTCCCCAAAATCAATCTGCCATTGAAAACCCTATGAATAGCAGAGAAGCACTGACAATAGTGTTTCCCCTGTTGTACACAGGGTCACTATGAGTCAGACACCAACTGCATGGCACCTAACAACAACAATATTATATCTATATTTTAAAATTTCCTGAACTATTTACAAGTATAATAGGATGACCTGAGATTTTCTTAACTAGGATTAAGAGTAGGTTAGACAGGGCAGTGGGTGCAGCTCAGTGATAGAGCACTTGCAGAATATGTGCAAAGCACTGGGTTCAATCCTCAAGTACTGAAAAAAAAAAAAAAGAATTTAGATGGGCACATTGACCTTAAATTGATAATTATTGAAATTGGCTAATGGACACAAAGGTGTACATTATACTTTTCTCTCTACTTTAATATATATTTGACATCCTCCATAATAAAAGGTTTTTAAAATGACATGAATGAAGGTATGGAAGAGATGGTAGTACAATTAAAATTTTATTATATGAAATAAAAACATTGCTCGTAACAAAAATTCCCAAATGGTTTTGAATCCATAGTTACAATGGACAATGCTGAATTATTTAGTCATTGGGCCCAACATGTATTTAAGCCACCAGCAAAGCAGGGTATAGAAGATCCCTCTTTAATGAAAATTTTTATCTTTAGTGTTCCTAATTGGATTCTAGTAGTCCTAAGAGGATAAAAGAGTACATTGTTAGATTTCATTATATTTTAAACCTAATTTAACATTAATTTTGTATATCTGTGATATATTTTGTAATATTTAGAAATTCATTCTGATACTACCAATTCATAGATTGACAATTATTACTGAAATTAAATAAAATTAATTTTGATTAATGATATTTAAATATTTCTCTTTCTAACTAGGTTTCAAAATACTGTCAATCATGTCTGAAAATAAGACTTCTACTTCTTCCCCTGGATATAATCAAACCAAGACAGGTAAGTTGATCTTGAATTGATTTTCTCTGAAAATAGATATTAGGTATTGGAATTCAAGTCACTCACAGAAGACAGCAACTACAAAGAAAATAGTCTTTATAGACTCAGAGATCACAAAACCAAACACTGGGAAAAGGAGAGTGAAGTAAGAGAAAGGAACATGCCAGTTTGATGTCTGAAGTTTAATCAACTTCTCCTATAATTATTACCAAACTATAACATAAGTAGAAAAACAGTACAATAGGTAAGCCATACAGATGGTGTGCTGGATGGAGTCGGCTCTTCCTGGCTCACATGAGTCCATTGTATGCATCTGTTTTCAACTTTGTTCCATCAGTAGCTTGAAATTGGCCATGGTGATAGTATTTGATACCACCAGAGTATTAGCCACTTGCCAGCACAACATTGATGATGAATAATTAAAAAATGAAGATAGTGAAATTTTAAAAGTTGTATTTGATTTTATACCATTATTTTACTCTATTAATTTGAATCCTGAGTGCTGAACTTTTTTACTCTGTATCATGTTAGTGATATCATATCTTTGTATGATATAGAACAGAGGTCAGCAAATTATAGCTCATGACTCAAATATGAACAGCAGCCTTTTTTATAATAGCCCCAAAGGTTAGAATGTTTTTCACATTTGTAAAGAATTATAAAAGCCAAACCAAAGCAAACAAAACAAAGAGGAATATGTAACAGACTCTGCATGTAGCAGACAAGACCTAAAATTTTTATTATCTGACTATTTACTGAAGAGGTTTGCCAACCCTGGTATGGAATTTAACCTTGACTACTTACCTAGGAACAATGTTGGTGTTAGGTGCTGGCAAGTTGTTGTTTGATTCATAGCAACCCTATGTACAAGGTACAACAGACGAAACACTGTTGTTAGTGCTTCTCTGCTATTCATAGGGTTTTCAATGGCTGATTGTTTTTTGAGAGTGGGTTGCCAGGCCCTTCTCCCAAGCCTACAGCAGCACTAGTGCTCCCCAGCAGTCTCCCATCCAAGTACTAACCAGACCTGACCCAGTTTTGCTTCTGGGATGTGGCAGGATCAGATGCCACAGTGGTAAGATTACAGGCATAGGAACAATAGATAGTCTTTGTATCCTTTATTCATTGCTGTGCTGATACTGCATAACAATCAATTGCAGAAATGCAGGCACACAGTTTTCATAAGATTCATTTCAGCTCACTTGCATGTGTGTTTACAGGGTGGTTCTACTGGTCATAGGGAGTTTCAGTAGGGCTCACTTATGCCTTTGAAGAAAGCCACAGGTAAAATTGAGCACCATCATTGATCTTGTTCATTCTGGCTTGGCTTTTTTATACAATGAAGGGTCTTAGTTGGGAAAACAGCATGACTTAGCACTATGTTATGCTGTCTGTCATACTTCAACAGGCAGTGAGGATCTCGGCAGGGTTTCAAGATGAGTGACAAAAGCACCAAAGGCCTTGTAAGGCAAATACTCTAAACAGACACCCTACCATTTCTGCCACATATTATTGGCTGAAGCATGTCCCAAGACTAGCTCAGAGTCTTGGGGTAGGAGATTGAACTTTACTTGTCTTGGTCTGTTTTCTGTTGCTATAATAGAATACTTGATACTGGGTAATTTATAAAGGAAATAAGTTTATTTTGGTTCACTTTTCCTGGAGGCTGAGAAGCCCAACAGCATCTACTTGACTTCTGTTGAGGGCTCCATCTTTGTCACTACATGGACAAACAGCAGAAGGGCAAACAGGCATGAGTGGAAGAGACAAAACATGAGGGGCAGCCTTGCTTTATAGCAACCTGTCCCTGCACAGTAGGTAACTAATTCAGTCTTGTGAGAACTGTATTATTGCCTCTTCATGATCTCATCACCACTTAAAGTTCTTACCACCTTTCAATTCTGTTACATTGGGAACCTGTTTCAACATGAGTTTCAGAGTGGATGAAACATATTCAAACTGCAATATCATCTCTTGATGGAGGACAGTACAAAGTCACACTGGAAAGCAGGTAAATGCTGGGAGCAGAAAACTATTGGAGCCATATCTATAAACAAATTGCCTTAGTCTTGCTCATGATTATAAAATAAACTTATCATTTAGTAATTTCAAACATGAGTGAGGTCATGGCAAAATAATTTTTTATAAAAGTATTAATTGTAATTAGTATTTTCCCCCAACACCACACTTATTTTATGAATATTTGAATAATTTTGTTTTATAGCTCTTTATTAATATAAATTTTAAAAATGTTATTTAATTTTCATGGAGTTTGTTTGTTGGTTGTTGTTAGGTGCCATTGAGTCAGTATCCGAGTCATAGTGACCCTCTGTACAACAGGGGAAACACTATAGTCAGTGCTTCTCTGCTGTTCATAGGGTTTTCAATGGCAGATTGATTTTTGAGAGGGGGTTGCCAGGTCCTTCTCCCAAGCCTACAGCTTCTGGTATTCCCAGGCAGTCTCCCATCCAAGGACTAACCAGGCCCAACCCTGCTTAGCTTCCGAGATCTGACAGGATCAGATGCCACAGGGCTACCGCTGCAGGCAGAGTTTGTTGAGTGATGTTTAAACAAAAAGATTGTATTTTGGAAAACTGAGTCCAATATTAATTTACCAAAACGGACCAGGTTATTCTTTTAAAATAAGTTTCCTGAATATACAATTTGGGAAGAGAGAGTAATTAAATCATGCTGGTGCATAACTCACATTTAAATATGTAAAAAGAACTACTTGAAGTTTTTGGATTAATTATAATGTGAATTTAAAAGACCAAATGATTTATTCCAAGAGTTCAGAGGGCTGAACTGGTGCTTTTCTTTTCAATGATTTGACAAAGTCTATTTATATTGTATTGCAACAGAGACCAGTCTACACTGGTTTATAAGTAAAAGCTATAAAATTAATGATATTAAACATAACTTAAGTCACTCACCTTCATTCTCTGTGATAGACATATATAGAGAGAAAACTATATATTGCATGATTTAGTGAAACGTAAGTGTTCTGTCATACAAATTATTTCTGTAAATACATAAGAAATGGTAATATGGTTGGCTAAAATTTAGAAAATAATATGGTTGATAAATTGTCTTTTAAAATGTGGTTTCATAATTTGAGATTTTTGTAATACTAATATCTATAGTAGCTTGCAGCTCTGGCACTGTGGCATCCGATCCCCTCAGATTTCAGAAGCTAAGCAGGGTTGGGCCTGGTTAGTACTTGGATGGGAGACTACCTGGGAACACCAGATACTGTAGGCTTGGGAGAAGGACCTGGCAACCCACTCCCAAAATTTAATCTGCCACTGAAAACCCTACAAATAGCACAGGAGCACTAACAATAGTATTTCACCTATTGTAAGTAGGATTGCTATGAATCAGACACTGACACCACGGCACCTAGCAACAACAACAACACCTATAGTAATTATCAGTTAAAATTAACTTTCATCTCTTTAACATCTTACCATCATTAAACCTTTTCTTCTCTGGATTTAGCTCAGTTGGTACAGTGGTGCTCTGCATATTGTGGCGACCCTGAGTTTGATCCCCAGCACTTCAAAAATGGGAGAAGGACCTGACAGCTCACTCCTGAAACAATCCCGAAAACAATCAGCCATTGAAAACCCTATGAGTAGCAGAGAAGCACTGACATAGTGCCAGGCATGGCACCACATGGGGGAGTGTTTCATTCTGTTGTACATAGGGTAATCATGAGTTGGATGCGACTCAATGGCACCTAACAACAACAACAACAACAACAACAACAACAACAACAACAACAATCTCTACGTAAAACAACCAACAAAGACCGAGAACACTCAGCTCATCAAGCAAAGAATTGAGATGTCTGTGCTTAAGCCACAGGAATTTAGTAGACCTCAATGTTTATTACAATGTCTTGGCAGATTTTAAACTTTTAGGTCCAAAGCAATCTTTTGCTGGATCATGTACTGAACTTAAGTATGCACCAATCATTTTAAAAGATTTGTCATTATCTCTGATCATTACAATAACATAGTGAGAGGTCATATTTCCTAAGTTATAGACTATATTCAACACAATTCTTTTCTTAACATCCCAAGTGGTCCTTTTCCTGATGTTTGTCAATAATCATCAAACATCTGGGGTCATATCAAAATTCTAATTATATTATAACTAAACAACTAATTGAGTGCTTATTCTGTTCTCTCAGATGAAATAAAGAGTAAAACAAATTACTTAACTTTTTCAAATTGTTAACAGTATTAAGCATGCTGAAAATTGTGTTTTCATTTGACTCATATTTAAAAACTGGGACAATGATTTTTATTACAATTAGTTCAGTTTTACAACTATCTGTACCTTTTCACAAAATGTAATGTTTTGATTTTCAAGCAATATTTTCACTAAATACAATACTGCATTTTGTGCCAGCATCACATTTGTTTGCATTAAAATAATCTATAATGCATTTGTATTTCTAATTATTTTTATAATAAATCTTTCCATATTTTTCATACAACAGGTATTATTTATTTTTCAAAATAATGTCTTGAAATATTTCACATGTGTAAAAATTCTGAAACATATGTAAAATATAAAGAACACTGATATGAATGAATATCTGTGCATCCATGCTATAGTTTGAATTTGGAATGTCCCCCAAAGGCCCATATATTAAAGATTTGGTCCTCAGATTATCGTTGGTAATTAGCCATCCACATATCTTCTTTGGAGAAATGTCTACTGAAATGTTTTGCTCATTTTAAATTGTCTTTTTTACGTGATCTTTATATATTCTAGAAACTAGACATATTTTTTCCCAATCTAGGGGTTATGTGTTCATCGAAGTCATGGTATGTTTTGTACACAACCATCTTTATTTTGATAAGGATTATTTAACTAATTTTTAAAGTTGCTTGTTTCTTTGATATCATATGTGAAAAATTATCACCAGATCCTAAACAAATAGTTCATCTTGCTATGTTCTCACAACACATTGCACTCTGGTTTTGGGGGGTGTCAATTTGCATTGAAACTTTAATTCCCCTGGTGGATTTAAGAGGAGGTATTGAATTTTAGTTTGGTTTTTTCTTTTTATGACAACAGTGGTGACTTCCAAACTTTTTACATATCAGAGTGTAACTGCAACTTCCCAACCAAGTTTTGAAAAATTCCCCTGTCATATTCCTCTGAATGGGCCATATGTTTTTTTTATTTTGCTTTTCTATGTGTCACAAATTTTGTTGAAAATTAAAATAATATATAAGCACATCTCAGAAATATTGTGGGCTCAGTAAAACAAGTATCAGGATAAAGCAAGACATATGGATATTATGCTTACCCAGTACATATAAGTTTGATTTATAATTTACTGTCATCTAATAAATGTGAAATAGCACTATGTCTAAAAATTGTAACAATGTAACTTATTTAGATTTATATTAAAACTACATTATAACAAAAAAATGCTAGTGATCATTTGAGTCTTAAGTGAGTTATAATCTTTGTGCTGGTGGAAGATCTTGTCTCAGTGTTGAGGACTGCTGATTGATTAGGTTGGTGGACACTGAAGGTTAGGGTATCTGTGGCAATTTCTTATAATAAGACGATAATGAAGTTTTTCCCATTGGTTAACTATTCCTCTCACAATAGATTTCATTATAATATGATTGATAGCATTTTAACTTCAGCAGAATTTCTTTTACATTTGGAATCATCTCAAACCTTGCTGCTGATTTGTCAACTAAGTTTATTAATATTCTAACTTATTTGTTGTCCTTTATACTACATTCATGGCATGTAACCAGGAGTAGATCCCATCTTAAGAAACCATTTTCTTTGCTCATCCCTAAGAAGCATTTGCTCACCTGTTCAAGTTTAATCACAAGATTACAGCAATCCAGTCACATTTTCAGCGTCCACCTAAAAATTCTTCTTCTTCTTTTTTAACCACATCTGCTACTACTTCTTCCATAAAAATCTTGAACCTCTCAAAGTCATCTAGGAGGGTTTTGGAATCAAATTCTTCCAAACTTCTGTTAATGATATTCTGACCTCCTCCCATGAATCATGATGTTCTTAGTGGCATCTAGAGTGGAGAATCCTTTCCAGGAGTTTTTCAGTTATTTTCACAGGTTCATCAGGCTGATCAGTATCTATGGCAGCTATAATCTTATGAACTCTGTCCAAAAATTTTGGGCACCATTTTCCCAATACCGTTTTCTTACTTTGTGTCTTCATGTCATATTTCAATAATTCTCTCAATACTTCAAAATATCATTATTATTATATCTATTATGGTGATCAGTGATCTCTGTTGTTATTATAAATTGTTTGGAGGCATCAAACAATGGAAGCACTTGCTTCATGTTCCACTTTTTTTTGCTAGAGCTGGCTTCTTTCCTTAAACCTCAAAAATCAACATCTCCAACCTTCAACTTTCCTTCTGTGGCATCCTAACCTCTCTGAGCCTTCATAAAATTGCAAAGAGTAAGGGTCTTGCTCTGAACTAAGCTTTGGCTTGAGGGAATGTTGTATCTGGTTTGATATATCCTGATTGCTAAAACTTTCTTCGTATCAGTGATAAAGCTATTTAGCTTTCTTATCATTCCTGTATTCACTGGAGTAGAACTTTTAATTTCCTACAAGAAGTTTTCACAACTTACTCTTTGGTGCATGAGGCCTAGCTTTCAGACTATCTGGATGTTCATCCTGCCTTTCTCATCAAACTTAGTCATTTCTAACTTTTGATTTAGTGAAAGAATTGGGACTCACCCTTACCCTTGAACAGTTAAAAGTCACTATAAGGTTATTAACTGTCCTAATTTCAACATTGTTGTGCTTTTAGCCCCAAGCAGAGGGAGAGAGATGAGGTATGGCCATTTAGAGGAGGGATCAGAACAAGCACAATATTTAGGTTTGCTGTCTTCCATGGGGACCATTCATGATGCCCCCAATTATACAATAACATCAAAGATTGCTGATCACCATAAGAGATATGATAATAATGAATAATGATGATAATGAATCTTGAAATATTGAGAGGATGACCAAAAATGTGGCACAAAGACACAAATTGTGCAAATGATATTGGGAAAATAATGCCAAGAATTGCTTGACATAGAGTTGCCACAAACTTTTAACTTGTAAACAATGTGATGTTTGTGAAGGATGATAAAGCACAGAATGAGGTACACATGGAATGTGAAAACTGTTAGCATCATATTCTTCTCTTTGCCCAGGCTTTGTTTCCATTGCTGATTTTTGTAGGTGCTGATTTAGTGACTTACAGTTTTCTTGTGACTTTTTATTCTTTAGTACTTTTTGTTATCTGTGGGCACTGCATTTTATACTGGTTTAGTGGCCAATTAGTGATTGAATAGTTGTTGTTGTTATTGTTAGGTGCTATTGTTTTGGATCCGACTTATAGTGGCCCTATGTATGACAGAACAAAGCACTCCCCTACACTGTGCCACGCCAAGTACTATGTTAGTACTTCTCTGCCATTCATAAGGTTTTTAGTGGCTGATTGCTTTCAGAATGGGCTGCAGGGTCCTTCTCACTAGTCTACAGCACCCAGTATTCCCACGTGGTCTCCCATCTAAGGACTAACCAGGCCCGACTCTACTTAGCTTCTGAGGCCTGACAAGATCAGACTCTAGGGGGTATGGCTGTAGATAATGAACAGATATTTCTTTAAATACCCGGAACCAATATATCTCTCAAACTTTGCCAAGGTTGTCTGTTCCTATTGGGAAATACCTTCAACATGTATCTGTGGTGATGACAGCTCTGCGTAAGCTATTCCTTCCTGGCCATGCAGAGTCTCACAGTTAACCAAAAGTGAGAGAGTAGGGTTGTCAGGGCCTTCTTGATCATGTACCCAGCTCTATAAGTGCAGTCTTCTAGGGAGTGTCTAAGTCTAAAGAGGACAAATTTTTAAGACTGAGACTCTAAAATTAGTCTTAACTCTCTAATATGATCTTTTATTTGTTAAGACTCTGTTGACTTGGAGAGCCAGGGCTTGAACTAGCAAAAGTTAAAACTGTATTCTTAGCAAGATTTATCTGTTCTTCTTGAATAAGTGTTCCCAGTATTGCTAGAAAGTTTGGGTATATTTTCAAAGTACTGAGAATGTTGATTTTTAACAATTTTGCCTCCTTTTTCCTTTGAATTTACAGAGAGGTAAATTTTAGGCATCCTTTGTTTCATCATGTTTTACACTGTGTTTAGCATTTGTCTTATAGGCTTGTTTATAGGTAAGTACTCAGAATTGGAGTTTCTTGGGCACTTACTAATTTCCACAAATGTGCCATAGTATCAAATATGTATTTATCAGTATTGCCATAATATACTGTATTTGTTATTGTCATTAGGTACCATCAAGTCAGTGTCTGACTTATAGTGACCCTATGTACAATAGATGAAACACTATTGTCAGTACTTCTCTGGTATTCATAGGGTTTCAATGGCAGATTGATTTTGGGGAGTGGGTTGCCAGGTCCTTCTCTGAAGCCTACAGCATCTGGTGTTCCCAGGTAGTCTCCCATCCAAGTACTAACCAGGCCTGACCCTGCTTAGCTTCCAAGATCTGATGGGATCAGACATCATAGGGCTATGGCTGCAGGCATACTGTATTTAACCATTATTAAGTACCTAATTTATCAAATATAAAATAACCCGTAACAAAGTTTCTTTACATTTTCATTACAAAAGAACATAAATAATTTCCATTTGTTCATTTAATTTTTATTTCCTCTCATTTGAAACTTCTGATGATGAATTGCTAATCTTTATGTTTTTTAGCTGTGTAAATGAAACTTGAAGACTTCATACATTATTTATTATTGTGCCATATTTAGTGAAAATAATTGCCCAGGCATGCCTTAGGAACTTCTATCTTGATTCAAAGATGGTAAAAATCATCCTTTTTCCTATATTATTAAATTATTTAAATAATACATGATTAAATGTAATATTTCATGCAAAATTTTATTGTATTAATATTTAATTTTTTAAAGTTCTATAATCCATCAAGAATTTACTTCGATATATTATTTTTTGATGAAGTGTTTTTTATGAACCCCTGTTGTTGGAATTTTGTATGTGTTAGAATATTGTATAGCAATACCAGTTAATCACTGAGACAGAAACACTTAAGAGCACTGGTTTACAATGCTTTCAAATGTCTGTTTCTTATGCAATTCTATATAGAAACTAATTATACTTAGTATGTTCATGACTTCACTGAAATGGATTCCTTCATTCCTTCATTTACTTTGCATTCCTTTAATGAATATGTACTAACCCTACTTTGATTGAGGTCCTCTATTAGGTCCCAAATTTATTGGCTACAAAATAGATGTGCTCCCTGAACTCATGAAACTCATATGTTGAAGAAAAGAGATGTCAGGATTGATCATGGTTGTGTAGGAAAAGCATTATGAATGTTGAACTTTGGGGTAGGCTGTTTCTGCATTTCACAGATTGATTTACTTTTAGAACAAATCTCAATTCTCTTTACTCTAATTTTGAAGTTTGAATCTGTGTTGATTTTTTAAAAGATTTCTTTAAGATATCAAAAATATTTCTAAAATTGTTTTCTGACATCTTTCCTTGCAATTTAATTTCTTATTCATATATCTGGCTTTTGTGTAGAATAGGAACTGTTTCTTCTCTCTTCACTGATCTATGTTTTTCTTCTTGGAACTGCCTTTTAAATATTTCCTTAAAATGTTGAGCATAGTGCTATTCAAATATTTATAGGGTAAACCCATCTCTCCATTACAAATCCATGTATGCATTTGTCATCATTTTTAGTTTCCTTTGATATTATTGTTGACTTTTAAAATTTAAAAATAATTTTTACATTCCAAATAAAATAATACTAGTGTTCTTATATCAGTTACTAATTTGGAAAACTAGATATTCTTTACAATTTTTTACAATTTCATCATGTGGAATATAACTGTTCTTGATTATTTAAACATTTTTATGTCCTAGTAACATTTTGTACCATTCCAAATTTTTAAAGCTAGATATAATTACTAAATGTTCTACAAATATAGTTTGTGTTTTTGTGACTATAATAATATGTCTTTTGGTATATTGTTATCTCATTTTTGCTGACAATGTGGTTCTTATTAAGAAATCATGCTAAGTCATTTATACTTCTTCTTTTGTAAACTCTTATCAATCATTTTGTTTTTTGCAGTGGATATTTTCTAGAAATGCAATTATGCTGTGTGTAAATGATTTTAGTCATTTCAGATATCATATCTTTCCTAGTGTAACTCTAATAATAAAAGGGGCTGTATCACAAGATGAATCTAGTCATACTGTTGGATCTTTAAAATCCATGTATAGCATAACCTTGGGAAATAGAGGAAATATTAATTAAAATTTACTTGAAAATATCGAACAGAAGAATCTCACAAAAAGCTTCTATTTAAATTACTAAAGCATTTACCATTCCAAAATGCCACCTACAATAATTTCTCATTCTCTTGTCCTCTGTCAAATATCCTTTTCGAGACACATTACCTACTTTGCCTCTCTTCTGTGTGTCCTCCCAGTGCTTTATTTATCTGGTTAGCTTGTATCTCTTTTTTCCAATACACATTTGCCAGTGCACCATAGGTTGGGATAACCTTTACCAGTGCACTGTAGGTCGGGATAGTTGACTCAGGAAACAAATATTTTATTTTATTTTGTCTTGCTTTTTATAGGTAGAACATGTCTCCAAATGAAAGCTCTCAAAGAGAAGGCAAGGAAGTTGACAAATGCAGGTATCCCACACTTCTACAACTTCAATCCCTTATTTTCTGTAATATATTCATTTTATTTTAAAAATTATTCATGTGAAAAAATTGCAATCATCCTTCTGCTCATAATATTTTACCAATGAGTCTATCTTTTTAAGAAACATTCATTTATCAATAATGTTAAGGTGCATGTCATTTCCTTTATTTCTTTTTCATTTTGGATAATGCAGACTTACAAAAGAATGGTTACACCTACATGTATATTCTTAATTAATGATTATCAGGAAACATGTTTTTCACCTCTACTCAGGCTGTGGAAAGACATACCTAGTGCCTCAGAGACCTCCCTTTACCTTCCTGGACAAAACTTCATGCCATCCAATATCTGGACCTGTGTGATAATAATTTCTTTGATCTTCTTTCTAAATTTTAACTGAAGTATTACATATGTATACATCCCTATACATTATACTTTAGTTTTGCATATTTATTAATTATAATTATATAATATTAATATTTATGTGTTGCTGCCTTTGTTCAATATTACTTATTGTGATCTATGTTTTAACTTTCTTTTGTTCAGCATTATTGGAGTTTCAATCATGTTGCTGTACCTTTGTAAGATACCATTCATATGTTGCTGTTTTACTTCATCCTTTCTTTTGGAGAATACTTAGTTTATTTCCAGTTTTTGGTTATTTTGAGCAGTGTTTCTAGAAACATCTTCATATGGATATCTTGAGCAAGTTTCTTTGGCCATATACTTTTTAGCAGAACTGATATATGTTATTTGTACTATTAACTTTATTGTTGTTGTTGTTGTTAGGTGCCGTCGAGTTGGTATCCGACTCATAGTGACCCTCATAGGGTTTTCCATGGCTGACTGTTTCGGGATTGCCTTCAGAGTGGATTGCCAGGCCCTTCTCCCATTTTTTCGGTGCTGGGAATTGAATTCGGGACCTCAGAGACTGCAGTGCAGTGCTCTACCAACTGAGCTAAATCCCAGCCCATTAACTTTATTAGCTAATGCTTAATTATTGCCCAGTCATTGTATGTATTTATGTGGTATAGAAACATTCCAGTTGCTTTATTGTCTTGCTACCACTTGATATGATTAGACTTTTAAATTACTGAAAATCTTCATATTGTATAATAGTATCTAGTTATGAACTTAATTTGAATTTTCTTGACTACTAAGTCTTCTCATGATTTAGGCATGTTTTGGGAATAGCTGTCTATCTGAAGATTAGAATGAAAACAAAATTCAAAGGGAATACTAGGGCCAAAATTATGGAAAAAGCTCCTGTCATCATCACAGAGACTGAAGGAAGGGATTAGGGAAAGGGACTGAGTCCTAGTTATAATGCAAAAAGTTTAGCAGCCTAAAACGGAATTTGCCTCCAATACCATTTATTGTTCAATGCTGATTTTTGGGAAGAAACCCAATTGTACCAGCCTGGATGGCTTATTTGGCAGTTATTTATTTGCACGTTTAAAATTATTTTCTTCTTTTTTTTCTTTTTAATATATTTGTCCTCATGTTTATATTTTCATTTTTACCAGTGTCTTAAAGATATTATTTATCTATAATGAAACATTTACATTCTGAATATTATTTCTAAGTTTTGAGTATATCAAAAAGGCTTTCTTATAATGTATTTTCATTTTTACTCATTTTAATAATACATTTGTTATTTGAAAATGTACATTAAAAATTTCAAGTATGTTTGAATTAATTTTATGTAACTAGCTTCTAATTGGGCTGGGGTTTAGCTCAATTGGTAGAGTGCTGCTCCACACCCTCTGATGACCCAGGTTCAATCCCCAGCATGGCAAAAATTGGAGAAGGACATGGCAATTCATTCCCCTAGCAATCTGAAAAGAATCAGCCATTGAAAACTCTATGAGTCGTTAAAAGTTGAATCCAACTTGATTGTACCAAAAAAAAAAAAAAAACCTCAACAGTTTCTAATTTTAGAGGAAGTTGTTTAAATTATGCAGCTAGGTTCTACCTACTAAAAATTTCAACTTATTATATTATTGCCTTAGATATCTTGACTCTTGAAAAATTTTATTACCTTTAAAACAATATCTTTCTTTTATATAATCACTTTTGTTATATTACTTACTTCATATTTGGTATATCATTTATTTATGCTGAACTGCTTGCCATAGATTAATGATGGTCAGTTAAATTCTTTCCTATATTATTTCTTTAAGTTCTTCTTTGTATTAAAAAATGTACTATTTTTTCTAATATGATGCACTATTATATTATACACATAAGTATTTCTTCATTATTAAATACATTTAATTATAAAATAACTTTCAGTACTATTATACTTAAGATCTAGATTTCTTTATATATTTTGGCTGCATGTTATTGTTCTTAGGTGCCGTCGAGTCGGTATCCGACTCATAGCGACCCTCTGTACAACAGGTGAAACACTATTGTCAGTGCTTCTCTGCTGTTCATAGGGTTTTCAATGGCAGATTGATTTTTGGGAGGGGGTTGCCAGGTCCTTCTCCCAAGCCTACAGCTTCTGGTGTTCCCAGGTGCTCTCCCATCCAGGTACTAACCAGGCCTGACCCTTTTTAGCTTCTGAGATCTGACAGGATCAGATGCCACAGGACTACCGCTGCAGGCTTTGGCTGCATAAAGTTTTCTTTTTCAGAAAAAAAATTTATATGCTTTATTGGTAATTCTTTTTTTCTATCATTTTTATTTGATTACTCATTTGAAATAAATTTAGATCACTTAGATTAAAATATTTTTATTAGTTCCTTTTATTATTTTTATGGTTTTCAATATTTTCTTACTATATTTTGCATATTTGCCATATTTTATATGAATTAATTTTTATCTTTATTATATTTAATATGCTTTGCATATAAAAACCTTATTTGTAATGTTAAATAAATATTAGGATAAGATAGTCCTGTAAGAATGTAAATCTTAAATTCATGTATGTATAATCTGTAAAACATTTTAATACCTTTAAACAATGTATTTTATTTTATAATTTATGTACAGTGAAGCACTCAACTCTTAGTTTGTAATTTAGTGCATTTTGATAAGGGTATGCATGTGTGAAGTTATTACTCCAGTCTTTATAGAAAATATTTCTATCACCCCAGAAATGTCCTTGCCTACTATAGGCCACCATTGTTTTGTTATCTATCGCCATAGTTCAGATTTATCTTTTTTGTATGTTTGCTTTTGTTTTGTTTTGTTTTGTTTTGTTGAGACTCCATCTTACTATTTAGCTCAGGTTGGCCTGGAACTCAAGATCTTTCCTCCATGTCCTGAGGGTTGGGATTATAAGTGTGTAGCCATCATATCCAGTTAAGTTTTCTTTTACCTCACAACAATGAAACTATACAATATCCATTATATTTTCTCTGGCTTTCTTAAGTATGTTTTTGAGCTATACCAATGTTACCCATGAATTTGTTCATGCTTTTTCTCTGGTCAGAATTATACCATTGGATGATTATAGAATATTTTATATCTATTCTCTAGGAGTTGGCAGTTAGCTTTTTTTTCTCGTTTCTACTCTGAATAAAGCAATTATCAACATTCTAGGATAGTATTTTATGTGGATTTACATGTTCATTTCTCTTGGATAAAAATTTAGGAGTGGATTTGCTACACTATAGAATAGATATAGGTAATTTTTTAAATAAACTATCAAAAATTAATATATTCTCATATAGAAAAATTTTAAATACTTCAGAGATTATAAAATTAAATATAAAATTTCCTCCTTTTTTTGTATTCCCTCATTCAAAGGTAACCTGTCCTAAAACTTCCTGATCTAAAAATTCTTCAGGTACCCACAAATATCTATTTCTATCCAATAGTCATCTCCTTTTTAAAAATCAAAATGGGATGACAAAACTTACATACACATCTTTGCCTTGCTACTTTTGCTCAGTAGTGTAATTTGTACTACTTTCTATATCAACACATACAATTTATCATTTATTTTTAATAACTTCAAAGTTAAACTAACTAAGGAACACAGAGAAAACAAATGAAGACAGTCTACTGTAGGTTTTGGTTAATACTCATAGTTGTTTTCTCAAGGACAGCAGTTTCCAAATATAGTTTTGTACATTGTGCTGTGCATTTCAAAAATTTGTATTAACTGTGCACTGATATATTTGTGTTTTTTTAAAGACAATGTCATATCACAAGGGTTGGCATTATATGGTGCCCCTGATGAAGCTGTTGAAATTTCTCATGAAAGTAAAATGACGAATACTGAAGGTGAGGACTGAATGTAAATCATATAGTAAACTCTATAAGCTGTGTTTGTATTCCCTCACTAGTTTGTGATATCAATACTATATTTTCATTAAGAATTGAATCCTATATATTGTTAATTTAGAAATTATATATAATGTTAAGAATATAATATTGTAACATATCAATAATATATTATTAATATCCAACATTGGCTTTTAAGATTTATTATATAATTTCAGAAATGAGTGCATTTTTTTTGAGGTTCTTGGGGCTTGAACCCAGGGCCTCACACGTACTTTGCAAGTGCTCTTCCATTGGCTGCATCCCCAGGCCATTTTTAAATTTTTATCGTGAGACAAGATCTTACCAAGTTGCATAGGTTGCCTCTGGCCTTGAACTTATGATTCTCCTGCCTCTGCCTCCTATATTGCTGGAATCACAAAATATGTGCCACTGTGACTGGCTAGGAATGAATTTTGAAATACTTTTTTCAGTTACCTATGTTAAGACTGGTAGGTGCTAGACAGAACCTTTCTTGTTCACCTAAGATATGTTTCTTAGAAGAAAACTGAAGGACTAATATTTTGAGACCATTAAATATAGGATTAAGATATTGGTCAGTGAAAATCTATAAACATTGCCTCTAAAAGTGTTTTAAACATTGTGTGTGGAATGATATCAGGAAATGTCTACATTTCATCTATAGGAATTCATACTTGTTTCCTGTCAGATTATTCTGGTGGAGAATAATTTTAAAAATTTAATCTTGATTTTGGGATATTTCTGCTTTGAGGATTTTCAGTTTAACAGAATAAAATTTGAATAAATTACCTTTATGATTCTTTCATCTATTTGTGTCTAATAAAGATCTTGAATACAATTTTATCATTCTGGCTTAAAGTTTATTGCCTGTAGTTAGTTCTAGATCATAATTAGTTTTGGACTGATTTTTAAAATATCGAATGAATGATTTATGAACCAATTAATTCAAGGTACTGTGAGCCATATCTATGTGCCACTAGGGTACAGAGATATTTAAGAGACAGCCCTTACAAGAAGTGTATGACCTTACAGGCCAAATAAAATGTAAATGTATACAACAGTTTTACAATTCAATAGACAATAATGATAAAACACAGTAACAGCAGAACATAGTACACACCAGATGAATACCATGGGCAAGAAGTATCTTCAGTGTTCTGAGGAAGGAAAATTTATGTAGTCTCCAGGCATTAAGAGAAATGTTAATGGATTTGAACTGAACCTTAAAGAATGCATTTGTATGTGAAGAGAAAAGTGAGGAGTGGATTTATACAATAGAACATAATGTACCAAATTAAAGGGAGGAAGTAACACAAAATGTGGGAAAGATAAATTACTTTAAGAATAGCATAAGGATTCAGAAATATGAAGGTAGTTGGTTAAAATAAAGCTACAAATCATACAGGCACAGTCAAGGAATATTCTGAACTTTGAAATCAATTGCATGAACTTTATTTCTCCGTCTCTGGTCCTTCATATGGCCTGCACACATAGCACTGTAGCTTCTGTTTCTGTCAGATCTTGGAAACTAAGCAGGGTCAGGCCTGGTTAGTACCTGGATGGGAGAACGCCTGGGAATATCAGGTGCTGCAGGCTTGGGAGAAGGACCTGGCAACCCACTCCCAAAACTCAATCCGCCATTGAAAGCCCTATGAACAGCAGAGAAGCACTGACAATAGTGTTTCACCTGTTGTACAGGGTCGCTATGAGTCAGACACCAACTTGATGGTACCTAACAACAGTCCTATATATATTTAAATAGTGATGTTACATGAACAGATCCTTTGCTTGCAAGGTCCAAATGGGCTATGCAAAATTATTTGGCTTCAAGAGTAAATAAGGAAACTACCTTATTATTATAGTTCAGGCTTATGGTAGCAAGACCATGATCTACATACAATCGATAAGTATGAAGGAATTAGAGAAGGAATCAATCTACATACAATCAATAGGTATGAAGGAATTAGAGAAATATTATGAATGAATTAAGGGATTAGACAAAAATTACAAAGGAATTAAGATTTGGTGTCTGATTAGTCCCTAGAGGGACAGACTAGTCACTATAGATTGACATAGAGACTTGAATGAAGAATGGGAAATTTAAACATGATTTAACTATTGCAGACTTTGTTGTCAGAAACAGAAATATAAGAAAGGGAAGTGGGCTGAGTGGAATGATGATGAGTTATGTTTTACTGGTATTAAATTTGCAAGGGAGTTTGGTCCCTACAAGGCTACTTGGGTTTGCTGGCCTTCACAAAACTCAAATATTAAAAACTGAGTTGTTGGTTGGTAGGTGCCCTGAGTCGGGTCTGACTCATAGTAACTCTCATAGAGCTTTTAATGGCTGATTGTTTTGGGATTGCTTTGGGAGTGGAATGCCACATCCTGCTCCCATTTTTGTGCTACTGGGGATTGAACCTGGGTCCTCAGAGAGTGCAGAGCAGTGCTCTACCAACTGAGCTAAAATCCAGCCCTTTAAAACTGAGTAGAATAGGGACCAAGGGCAGGATAACCAAAAATTTTATCTTGGAATATCTTTACTTCCCTTTCATCCTTTTATTTGTCACACCTCTCCTGAGTCTCCTCTGTGCTGTTATTCACCGTTCTCACCACATGGAAGCCCTTCCATCCTGAAGCTCCCCTGGGATGTGTGATCATACAGACCGTTCCTTTCCCTCTATAGTCTTTCTCCCTTTGACATTCTGGCTTACTGATGTGAATTACTTTATTTCCTTCTCTATGATGTACCAAGTTTTCAATAGATGCATTCCAGTTTTTTTGTTTGTTTTTATTGTTTTATTTTAGGTACTGGGTGGATGAATCTAGGGTCTCCTATTTATACTGAGACAGGATCCCACCAAGTTATTCAGGCTGACTCTAGCCTCAAACTTGGAATGCTTCTGCCGTTGCTTCCAGAGTTACTGAAATTGCAAGCATGCGCCACTGCACCCGGCTTATTTTTTCTTTTCTTTTCATTTTCTTAAGAGGAAGAAGAATACAAAATTTATTAGATGGCTAAGATATGGGAATATTGGACTCCTACATTCTAGTTAACTATCATTCTTTTTCTCATCCTGAATATGATTCTGCAAGTTCAACCTTTCTTTCCCTATAATCAATATGAGGATGGGGCTAGGAGATTATTTCTTAAAGAAGAAATTAAATTATTTCTTAAAGAAGAATGTCATGTTTGGAAGAATGGCAGTTCAATGCAAAAAAGCAAGGCCCTTCAAATAGATGGATTGACACAGTGACTACAAGAATGGACTTAAACATTAAAAGGATCTTGTGCCTGGCACAGAATCAGGAGTGTTGGGGTGTTTTGTTCTATTGTACATAGGGTGGCTTTGAGTGGGACCTGAGTCTATAGCACTTAACAACAAAAACAACAATCTTAGAATTTTAGGTGAAAAAGATTTTATGTAACACCCTACCAACCTATTCATTTATTAACTGAAAATTCTGTTGTTTAGAGACCAAATAAATTTTAACTAAAAAGCACAGCTAGGTATTAGTCAAATAAAACATAAATGAATGTTAATACCTACTTCAGGAATCTTTTGATTATATTATACTATCTCCTTCTATAGATTAGAATAAAAATAAGAGCTGCATTCTGGTTCTATCTTATGCTGCTGATGTCATATTTTTAATAGGTTTTAGTGCAAATTTAAGGTCATAATATCTCATTTCCATCATGCCACCACATGTAAAATCTTTATCCTAAATCATAGACATGTTGTGGAAATTAATTAGCATTCAAAAAATGAGACTGCTGGCTACAGTGGCTCATGCCTGTAATCCTAGCAACTCAGGAGGCAGAGGTGGAGACAGGAAGATCACAATTTCAAGGGCAGAGGCAGCTTGTGCAATTTAGTGAAACCTTATCTCAAGATAAAAAGTAAAAGATTGGTTGGGGGCACAGCTCAATATGTGTATGTATGTATGTATGCATGTATGTATGTATGTATGTATGTATTTTTGTGGTACTGGGGGTTGAGCCCAGGGCCTTGCACTTGCATGCTTTGCAAGTGCTATACCACTGAGCTGCACTCTCAGACCTTTTTTTTTTTTTTTTTTTTGACTGAGACAGGGTCTTGCTGAATTATGCAGACTGCCTCTGGTCTCAAACTTGGAACCCTCTTACCTCCACCTCCAGAGTCACTGGAATTACATGCTTGTGCCACCGCACCCGCCTACAAATGTTTTGAGTATAACAGCAACTGCCTACATATAAAATGTGTATGAAAACCTTATTTCTAATGGGAAGGCCAACATGTCCTTATCAAGTTATTTGGATAGGAGATTGATATGTAATTTTTAAAAGCTTGTTCTTGGATTGTTTGGTTATTACAGACAGAGATGAAAATATATATCTGTGTAAGGATTGAAGAGGAAAATGGAATATAAAGCACACAGAATAATCATAGCAAGCATCTGCTTTCAGAGGATAGTGAAAGTGAACTAAAATGCATTACAGTATCAGCACTGATACCAGGAAGAAACATTCGGATATTCAAAAACAAGCAATATGTGAAACAGTTGAAATGCCCTGATATATATTTTTAGGACTACTTCTATTTACTTTGCATATTTTGAAAATATAAAAACAGCTCTCATGTAGTTTACACTTCACAACCAGGGAGAGGTGATTGAAGTCCAGCTCTCTCATCTACCAACTCTGGGTTTAGATAAATTATATAACTTCTCTAAGCCTAGATTTCTTCAGCTGTGAAATCAAGACAATACCATTTCATAAGATTACTGTGAGGATTAAATAAAATGTGGCATGAAAAGTGTGATATCTGATCTCTGGCTTCTATTTTTAATGCTCAATAAAGTTAGTTTTAATTAAAACTCAGGGCTACTCAGCAGTATACATACATTCAAATGCTTCAGGTAGAATGAATACTTTTATTTATAAATTAAACAGATGTCATTTTCATAGAGATTGTGTTTTTGGAGGAAGATACATGGTTTCATTTAAAAGATTTTGAAAAGACTGAGGTTTAAATGAAGATTTTGAGGATATTAACAATCTCTATGGGCTGGCATTGAAGCAAATTGCAACATTAGTTCTCTGTTCCCCAAGGTCAACTGAAATAAGGACACCACACTATTCTCATTGAGATACTGAGCGCATTTTGTGGCTCCCATTTAAGATCAGTGATTGCAACTATAATCCAGCACAATAGAGTCCTCAGAGTCGTAAGGACTGCAAGTAAGCACTTTGGTGGAGTTTCATGGACAACTTTGTTGTGCTTCTACAACCTTCAGTCAATTCGGGACATGCCAGGATTAGAATCATTGAGGCACATCAGACTGAGTGGATTTTATGATGAGTATAGCTTGAATGCTGTAGTGAGAACATCAATCACTCTTCGCATGAGACTCCAATTTCAGAAATGGAAGGTAGAAAATGAGGTTATTATGAGGATGAAGGAGATCTGTTTTTATTTATTTATTTTTTCAGCAAGAGAAACCCATGCTGGACTTAAGTCAAGGAAGAACTTCTTTAGTGCATTTACTGTTAGATATTATTTACATTGGAAGATGCAGAATCTCTTTTAAAGGCATATTTAAAATATACTTCAGAGTCATTTTTAGGTGATTCCAGATTTATTTTAAAATGGATTAACTGGTGTTCTGCCCTATTTAATTATTTATTTTTCAATGTTTATTTCATAATTCTATGGGACATATTAACCTTTTAACTTTGCTTGAAGCTTTATTCAGTCTTCTCAGGTTCATTGCTTATTTGTTACATTCTTTAGTCATTCTTAGTGAATATTTTTATTTTAGCTTTTAGATTTTTGGGAGGTTTATTTTATAATTTTTGGCATGTTTCAGAATTTAGCAATAATATGGCAGAATAATTTTTGCATATCCTGAGCATCAATGTCCCATACTTTGTATGTAACTACTCACTTCTTCCTGTTTCTTGTATGTTTAGAGGTGAATAAAGGCATCTACTTTAGTTACCCGTGCCGACGTCACAGTTGTGCTGTAGTAAATATCCCAGCACCATGTGTCAACAAAATGATTTCACACATTGAAGAAGTAGATTCCAAAATACAGAAGCATTTGAAACAGGTAAGTGACTTATTTAAAATATTATTTTTTTGTAAATTCTATGGAGTTTAATGATCTGTTATTTAAGAACCACAAGGAATTATTTTTATTTATTTTTTGATAATTGGTATAATTTTCAGAATTTTTGCTCAGATGCATTATTTACTATTCTAAATATGTTTTTGTTTATTGGTTTGTTTTCATGGTACTGAGGGGGCTGAACCTAGGGCCTCACACATACTTTTGCAAGTACTGTCCCACTGCAGGGCCCCCAGCCCCTTTTTAATTTTATATCCTGAGATAGGGCTTCCCTAAATTACACAGGCTGCCTCTGGCCTTGAACCTGTGATCCTCCTGCCTCCACCTTCCAAGTCCCTGGGATTACAGGTGTGTGCCACCACACCTGGCCTAACCATGTTTTTGGTAGTCTCATTCTAGGAGGGTGAAACAACCTTATTAAATAGGTTTTTCACTGACTTGTTTGTTCTTTATCTAGAAGTAATCATGCTAAGTAGTAATTTCCATAAGCCAATTTGACTAGTAAATTAAATAGAATTTATATCCTTTTTGGGACATCAAACTGATTAAGTGATTAAATGAGTAAATTGATATATAAAGGAACAGTGTGCCCTTTTCAATTAGTTATTTTGTCCTAAAGAAATATTTAATAGTTCTCTTGAAAGAGAATATAGTAATTATTTCTTTGTCTCTTTAAACCTGCCAAAGTTTACCTTTGCTGTTCTAAAGGGCATTAAATCTTGAAATCACTATAACTTCCTATCATTTTCAAAGGATGACCTAAGAATGATTTTTAAAAATATACAAACTTTTCCTACCTTTTCTTAAGATTACATTTCTGGCCAGGTGCGGTGGCGCACACCTGTAATCCCAGCGGTTTAGGAGGTAGAGGCAGGAGGATCACAAGTTAGAGACCAGAGGCAGTCTGCATAACTGTCTCAAAAAGTAAAAAAAAAAAAAAAAAAAAAAAAAAAAAAAGAAGAAGAAAAGAAAAGAAAAGAAAAAGGAAAAGAGAGATTACATTTCTGAGCAACTAATGCAGAATTAGACTATCCTATTTCTTTTCCTTCACTCTGTTACTGTAGCTGCCTCCAAGAACATTCTTGGTGGGCCAGAATTTGTAGGCTGAGATGTCATCTCCTATCAGAGGCATTAATAGGACCATTAAGATCACATACTTTAAAGTGACATGTTCTATGAACTTAGATGGGAATGGGAAGGTAATGATTGTGTATTAGAACAAGCACCAGCCTATGATATGTGCTCAATATATATTGGTTATTATTATTTCAATAATATTCTAATATCATTCTATCTAAGTTTTATGTTATCTCCATTTCTTCTATTTTTCTCCAAATCAGAATGTTCCTTCAGAAAATGTCTTTGTAGATTATAGGCCTGATAAGTTCTGGTCCTTGAAGAGTATTTTAAGCAATATTTATTGATATAGTATGCTGTATATTTCAGATGAGTTCCGGTTAGCAATTGTCCATGTTGTTAATAATGATGGAAATAGATTCATAGATGTTTTAATAAACTATTATATTAGCTACCATTTATTGAAATCCTAATATAAGTCAGACATCATGTTTTACTATATTAATTCTTCTATATCTCATAGAATTCCAGTTGAATGTCAGTGTTATCCCTAATTGATACATAGGGAAGAGGTAATGTAAAAGAATTCAGCAATGTTTTCAAGGTTACAGGCAGAACTAGGGTTCAAACATACTGTGTCTGTTATCAAAGCCCATGCTTGTCCCCCAATTCCATTTGGGGCTCTGAACAGTTGATTAGCTGAAAAACATCATGAATAATGGCCAACTAAAAGATGATCATAGATAAAACAATTTACAAAATAAGCTATATTATTGTACATCTTCAACAAAACTGAAAAAGAGCCTTTCTTATGGAAATATGTGAGCTAACTGAATAAATGGAAGTTTGAAGAGCACATTCACAAGAACTGACTTGTTTAGTGTTAGCATATGGTTTCTAGCTCAGTGCCAAATACACAATAAGTGCTTAATAAATGTCTGCAGAGTGAAAAAATAAATTAAGTACCTTAAACAGAAGCTTTCTCTTTTAGATATATTTGAGGCATCTAGCCATCCAACAAAGAACTGCCATGTACCAAACATCTACTATTTTCTAGGCATTTAATAAATATCTATTTTTGTCTTTGTCTTTTATAAAGGGTCCTGCTTTACAGATGAGAATTCTAAGACCTGGAAAAATGATATTATTTACATGTAATTACACAAGTAGTAGTATCTGAATTGGAATTTGAACTCAATTCTATCCAAGCTCAAAGCCCATTTCAGCTTCATTTTTATGACTTTATAGGGCAGAAGCCTTAATTCTGATTACAATGTTATTTGTTGTTAATACAAGAAATACACAAAATAACATGGTCAGATAAATATACTTTTAGGTAAAATTGCAATAAAATAATGTATTAATGAATAAATGATAGGCATACATTTCTGAAAGATTTGTTGTGAAATAGAATCTAATGACTTTCAAAATATATAAGGTTTGGGGATAAGGCTGTAGGTCAGTGGTAGAAAACTTGAGAACTTGAACACTTGCGTAGCATGTATGAGGCCTTCGGTTCAATCTCCAGCAGTACAAAAAAAAAAAAAAAAAAAAAAAAAAAAAAAAAAAAAAAAAAAAAAAAAAAAAAAAGAAAGAAAAAGAAAAAGAGAAAAGAAAGAAAAAGTTAATCAGTGTTTAATCAGTTTATCTTATAAATATCCTACTTTCTAAACTAAAAAAAATTATTTTGTTTTATTATTGACTATGAAACTGTTAGTTACGTTTGCTGGTGTGGAACCAGCAAATAAAAAAACATTTATGTTTCTTGTGCTAAAATTATGTTTATATTACTATTCATTTAGCTATTTTATAGTTGAATGTATAGTATGAGAATGGGGCTAGAGTTAGGCTCAATTGGTAGAGTGCTGCTCTGCACTCTCTGAGGACCCAGGTTCAATACCTGGCACCACAAAAACTGGAGGACAAAGCAATCCACTTCCTACACAATCCCCCCCACAAAAAAAAACAGCCATCGAAAACCCTATGAGGGTTGCTATGAGTCGGCCATGACTCAAAGGTACCTAACAACAAAAACATTATAAGAATGCACTGGTAGTCATCTTCTTGAAACATAAAAAATATTTATTTTCTGAGTCATCTACCATGATAAGAAAGAAAATGTCCCATAATCACTTAGACAAATCAACTTTTGGTAATAATCAAACTTGAGATAGGAATGTAAATTTCTTCCTAAAATAAAGTAAGCAAGCATGATGGGAAATAAGTCTCTAAAGGATAATTTGTGAGTTTTTAATAAATGAAAGCTAATAGGATTTATATCAAAAATAGACACATACAGATGTTGATAGAAAGATTTTTTGTGTTTTCCTATACATCATAATTGAAATTATTTAACCAAAGTATAAAACCTACTACCAAATAAGTAAGATATTTTTGTAAGAAGTATCTACAATGAATAATTACCCTGAAGAAAATACTGAATTTTTATGAGTGTGTATCTGACTGCATTTTAATAATTCTCCAATACTTGAGTAAGATGCAAGAAAGGATGTTTCTTTTCAAGTTTGTATCACTTAACACTTTACCCAGAAAAGTGTCAACAGGTATTAACTGTGAGAGGAGGTAGAACATTTTTTCTGTCTGTATTGGTACACATTCATCACCTGCACGCCTATACTCTGTCTCATACACACAGAGTGCGGGGGAACAACAGAGTTATCTCTTCACCAGTTCCTATGGTAGTTATGTGTGCAGAGGGCAAAGTCAGGCCAAAGAGCACAAGCTTGGTGACTAGCAGCTGGAGCCCACAACCAAAATCCCATTGTAATTTCCATTATGAGTTTGTTATACAAAAGAATTTATTTTGAGTTGCAGATTATTTGAAATCCTCTGGATTTTAAGATTAGGAGTTAAAGCATGCAACTGACTTAATTATCTCTCTAAATTGCAAAATCTCTTGTTTTATGACTATAATTGTTATAAAAGCCTGGTGTAATGCTAAGGACAAGGTGGTCCATGAATGGTACAGCATCCAGCAGAAGAGAAGAGGGTGTTTGTCTGGGACAGGTTTATTTAAACCCCTCATGCTAGGTGCCCAGTGGCGAAAACAACTGAAATAATGCTCTTGACTTTGTTATATCCACACACTGTCTCCACTGAAATTGGATTTTTCTTAATGATTAAGAAATAGTATTTATGGTGGGATTAGGGTGAGGTCAAGGACAGAGACTGATGCCCTTATTCAGCCAACAGGTTTTCCAAAAAGTTTCACTTTTGTCTAAAATGTCAATTATGTTTTTCTATGTACCGCACAAAAAACCAGCTTTATCATGATGATTTATATACCATAAAGTCCACTATTTAATGTGTAAAATACTGGGGGTTTTAGTCTCTTTACAGAGTTTTGTAACCATTACCACAGTCATAAACAATCACTTACTGTATGATCCCCTGCATATGAAATATCCAAATTAGATGAGTCTATGGAGATAAAAAGCACATTGCAAGTTTTCTAGGAGGGCACTGACTACTGATGGTTATGGAGTGGGAATGATGCTTTTTTGTTTTTAACCAGAGTAATCTTGCTATTTTATTAGGTAAAGTTCCACAAGAAATTGTAAAGCTGGCATTCACTTTGGGTATGAAATATATTAAATGAGTGAAACATCCATGTTTTTAGATCAACTGTTGCAATTCACTTATCCATTATATCATGGCAATTTCTACTGTAGTCAAAGTGAATGCAGTGGAGCTCATGATTAACAGTGATGCATCTGGCATAGCTCGTCTATCTGCTCATAGCAGTTTTATTGCAATTTGAATCTTGAAAGGAAAACTCTTCAAAGTGGTGTTGCTATGAAGGTTTTCTCAATATTTTATTTGTACAAAGAATTAGGAAGCATTGTAAAATGATGGAAATAATCACCTGGATAATCTTCTCTATAAGCAAAATATTTTGTTTTATTTTTATTTCCACATTATTCTCCTAGGCTGCTTTGGCTATACATAATCTTATTTAATTTGGAATGAGCTCTACTAAGCTGAAATTTTCCTCTTCATTTAATCAACACAAGTCATTAGGATTCTACCATGATTTAAGAGAATGACATAGAAAGTATTTAATATTAAGAATATGTTGTACAAAGATGATAGAATCAATCATCAAAAATTACAAGAGCTAATATTTATCAAATAGTTTATATATAATTTTCTATATGAATTACTTAATATGCATGATCTTATGAATCCTTATTAAAACCTTGGGAGGAAGCAACTCTCAGATGAGAAAAATGACTTCAGAAATTTATTTCCCCTAAGATCACAAAGTCAGTGACAGAGTCACCATTCAGACCAAGTGTATCTGATCTCTACACACATTCTCTTCATCACTGGTTGTTGTTGTTCTTGTTAGGTGCCATTGAGTAGGTGTCCAACTCATAGCGGCCCTAGGTACAACAGATGAAACAGTATTGTCAGTGCTTCTCTGCTATTCAGAGGGTTTTCAATGGTGGATTGTTTTTTGGGAGTGGGTTGCTGGCTCCTTCTCCCAAGCCTGCAGCACCTGCTGTTCCCAAACAATCTCCCATCCAAGGACTAACCAGGCCCAAACCTGCGTAGCTTCCTAGATCTGAGGGGATAGGATGCCACAGTGGTATGGCTGTAGGCTCACCACTGGTAAATGACATTTATTCCTGACAATGTGTCAACTATGATGATCCAAAATGCTAATGTTAAAATTCCTCTAATTCTAACTGGAATGCTTCTAATTGTAACTGGAAATCTTGGCTCTACTTTCACATGTTTTCCAACTATGAAATTTCACATTTAATCACCTAACACCTTTAAATCTCTGATGTGTTGAGTTCTCTCATTTTGTTGATTCCTTTATATTTTATTTGAAGCTTATTGATACTTCAAGTCTTACATAGCTACTGTTTCCTATTTTATCCTCTCCATTTTCCTTTGCTTTATTTCTTAATCAATTCATCTCTTAAAATACTCGCCTATTGGTTAGTTTGGTCCTTTATTACTTTATTCTACATCTTACTAGTCTGACACAATGCCACCTATAAATCTCTTTGATGGCCTGACAGCCCCTTTCCTGCACTTGAACTGCTGAATACTATTAGAGAACATGACACAGTAGCCCAAATTTATCATAATCATTATACAATAATCAAAAGCAACAACAATGTTGGCTTTAAGAGTATTCTGAAATCATTCTGCTTATCAACCAGAACTATATGTGGTACTCCATGCTAGCTACTCCAATCCTCTTCTCTGTTCAAGCCTTCAAGTCCTCCACTTCAGTACCCTTTTTTTCCTTTTTTCCCAAGGAAAATTAGACCAATAACAAAAAAACCTCAATATTGGGCATGATGGAGCATGTCTGTAATTCCAGCACTCATGAGACAGAAAGTTCAAGGCTATCCTGGGCCACATAGTGAGAATAAAACAAAAACAAAGGTCTCAAACTGTTGTCATCTCACCTATGAACATCTTATAATGCCACCAACATCATTCCTTTAGCCTCCCCTAATCTATGGACATGTCCTGGCTTCATTCTATATTCTGTTTCTACAAGAATCTTTCTTGCAGGTTATGTGTTCTCACCATCCTACCTTCAAAAATCTCTTTTTTTCTTAACTTCCTTCTGTCCATGTTTAAAATAAAGATGTTTCTGTTGTTCTTAAGAACATTTAAAAAATCTTATACTTACCTTTAAACATATCCCTTTATTTTTTTGTCTTCCCACTCTTAAAATAGCTACATACTATAGTATTTGCAATTCTTCACCTTTTACTTACTCATTTATTCATTGTAATCTGAATTTTGTCCCTGTTTTCTAAAGAAAATATTTCATACAAGTAACTATTTACCTTGTTTTTTCTCTTAGCAATTGTTACCACCTTCCCCCCAAAAAACTCTGTGGTTAGAACAACAATCATTTGTTTGGTTACAATTCAGGAATTTGTTCTGGACAAAGCTATGCAGTTCTGCTGATTTTTGCCTGGGGCCAATTGTGTAGATGCACACATCTGATAACTCCATTGGGAATAATCATAAAGATGATCTCACTCACATTGTTGGGGGCCAGCAGAGAGTGTTCTAAGAGAGAAAACCCCAGTGGGCAAGTGCTTAACAAAGTTTTGCTTATGTCATGTTTGCTGAAGTCTCACTGCCCAAAGCAAAGCACATAGTCAATCCTATCTTTAATGCAGGAAAGCAGTAAACAAGGAGTGGATGCTAGGAGGCATGATTCTTTAGGAATCATTTATGGAGCAATCTATCAGCAAGTCCATTTGCCACATGATTAATTCTCCCAAACGCAAACAATAATCTCTTCCTCCCCAGATGTTTAATCCTTTTATGATATCATGGATATCCATTATCACATATTCTGCAATAGATCTGACAAGATAAAGTTCTGTAGATGCAGCTTTTTTTTGAGCCAAAGATTTGTAAACTGAAATGATAAGTTATATGCCACCTCTGCACATTTTTATACAGTAGTGAAGCCAGGACAGAATAATCATGCTAAATATCTTCTTTCAAAAAGTGGAGGAATAAAAGGTTCCTAGCTTATACTGACCCATACAATTCTGTATTTTATCATGGTATCTGAGGTCACACCCTCCAAATCTGGAACGAGGTAATATTTCTTGATTAGGTTCTGATTTTACTCCCTGGCAATAATTTCCTAATCTACTCTTCTCATTTGGCTTTTTGCTGTTCTCTCTGAGCTATTGGCTCTGAGAGATACTCTCATCTCCATAAGAAATGATCTTGAGTTGCAATCTCAAATTTCTTCCTGCCCAGAATAGTTTGGGAACTCAGAAGCCTCTTTGCATTTAGAATTGTCTCTTTTGCTTTTTAATCCAAA
Source organism: Pedetes capensis (assembly GCA_007922755.1). Classification (NCBI taxonomy): domain Eukaryota; kingdom Metazoa; phylum Chordata; class Mammalia; order Rodentia; family Pedetidae; genus Pedetes; species Pedetes capensis. The sequence goes on along the minus strand of VMDO01014216.1, from coordinate 21,184 downwards.
ATGGAATAATTCCCATAAATTGTTGGGGCTTCATAAGAAACTGATCAAGTTTAACTCTATGCCTCCAAAATCCATAGCCCTATTCTTTTTCTTTCTTTCTTTCTTTTTTTAAATCATCTTTTCCCTTTTTGCTTAACTAGGTAAATAATGCTTGATGTTCTTCTAAACAATTTGCTCCAGCATTTCTTGTAGGATTGGTCTACTAATGAAATATTGCCTCAACTATTGTTTATTTGGAAATGTGTTAAATTCTTTACTTCCAAAGATAGTTTTGGTGAATAAAGAAAACTTGGTTGATAGTTTTTTTTCCTCTTAACATTTTAAAAATATCATACTAGTGATTTTTAGCCTCCTTGAGCCTGATAAGAAATAGTCTATTAATCTTGATGATACTTTATACATAATGAGTAATTTCTGTCTTGTAATTTCAAGATTCTTTCTTCATCTCTCTTTTAAAAGTTTGATTATGATATGTCTCAGTGTGGATGTATTTGAGTTTATCTTACTTGAAAGTCATTGAGCATCTCAAACTTATAGATATATGACTCTTCACACTTGAGAAGTTTTCAGACATTATTTCTTGCAAATTTTCTGTATTTTCTTTTGGTATGTTGAAGCATTTTATAGTATCCCTCATGTAAGTTAGGTCTTTGTTTATTTTTCAAACCTGTCTTTAAATTCCAGTTCTTTCTTCTGCTTGATCAAATCTTCTATTGAACCCCTGTAGTGAGGTTTTTTTTTGTTCTTATAATTTTCAGTTCCAGAATTTCTATTTGCTTCTTTGTAATCCTAATTTTTATCTCTCTATTGTTAACCTCTATTTCTTGGGATGTTCTCCTGTGTTCCTTTAGTTCTTTATTCATGTTGACTTCTAACTCTTTGTGAAGACTTAGGACAACTGATTTAAATTCTTTGTTTAGTAAGGCCAATGTCTTAGGGATGTCATTCCTCAGGGATGGTTTCTGTTTATATATTATTCTGGTGACTAGCTTATGTATTACTGTTTCTTTTGATGCTTTGTTGTTGTTGTTGTTGTTGTTAATAACTGGGTGGTTGCATAATGTGGCAGCTCTAGCAATCAGATTCTTCCTTCCCAAGGGCATACTGTTGTTTATTGATGAAGTCTGCAGGCATCTTTGTGGGTAAAGACTTTTCCAAACTATTTTAAAAGAAACCATATTCTATCTCATATATAGTCACTGAAGTTTCTGTTATATTATCTTGGTGTTCAGCCAGTGACTCAAAAAAACTTCCTCAACAGTCATGAGCCAAAACAAAGCAAAACCCTTCCAGTCTGAAGCTTGGCTCTAAGCTGGGACCCACTTCAACATCTACAGCTCTGCTTCAGTTTCACCTCCTGTTGCATGGAGCTCACAGGTCTGCAACAGTGCAAGCATAGTGTTCTCTCAGGTCTTTTCTGAGCATGTGTCTGATCTGATGCATGTGCATTGCCCTTTAATTCCCTGACATACAAGGGTGATGTTCTCACCCCTTAATCCCTTATCAGCCTCTTCCTTTCCCAGGTTGTAGATGTAACTTCTTGCTGTATCCTCTGTCCCTTGCCCCAGGGAAGCACTGGCAGAACATCTTTACATCTTTTAATAGACTCTACTACCACTCAGAAAACCATTCTAGCCCCAGGGCAGTAGGTGAAGCCAAACTGAGCTTTTGTACAGTCCCCAAGGGAAATTTAAGATACACCAAAATGAACAACCACAGTTATTTTTTCAATGGTCTATATTAGCTACCTCCTACCAGTATGACACTATCCCAGGGACCACCACTACCATGGCAGGGAATGGAACAAGATAGACTGTCAAGGAAAAGTTCTATAAAGCTATCTTTCCCAAATTTTCTCATCTTTTTCTACATATAACACTCTCATGGTTGCTATTAGTTTTTGATTAGGTTCCAGACTTCTGTAAAAGCAAATCTGGCCAGTGTTTGCCGACTTAATGGTTATTTGGATGAAGAGACTGACTCAATGAGTTTCTACTCCTCCACCTTCAGTGATATTATTCCAAATATATATATATATATATATATATATATATATATATATATATATATATATTCCATATCTTTCTTTAGTTTGGGCATGCCAGCATGCTATAGGACCATACTGTTAATATTTTCAAATGCCCATGGGTCTATAAGCACCTTTGTAAATTTTTCTGTTTTTATCTCAAGTCTTTCCTGTCAGCAAGTTTTAAAAATACATGTTCTCAAATAAAGAATCAATCGAGCTGGTTGCTAAAAACTCTTTATTATCAGTAAGATAGAAGATATTGCTTAATTATCCTTCTCAACTAGACATGTTGTGTTGTTAGGTGCGCTCGAGTCATGTCCGACTCATAGCGACCCTTACAGGGGTTTCAATAGCTGATTATTTTGGGATTGCCTTGAGAGTGGATTGCCACGTCCTTCTCCCATTTTTGCAGTGCTGGGAATTGAACTCATGACCTCAGAGACTGCAGAGCAGCAATCTACCAACTGAGCTAAATCCCAGCCCCAACTAGACATAGACTTCTAATAATGTTATATATATGTTGACTCACAGTACTGGACATATTCAAAGGACAGAATGATCAAGTTCAATAAGAATTTTAACATTAATTTTAGGAACATAATGTGAATTGCAATAAAAGCTACCATGTTTCTAATATGGTTGTATTGGAATAAAGTAGTGGCAATTTGAATTAAAAAAGGATTTTTCATTCATTATATTATTAGAAATTAAACTACTGACTACTTTGGAATCATTCTCCTTCCACGTATTTTGTTTTGTGGTTTTAGTCCTATTCTAGAGGCTTCATTCCTACTCTAGTGGTTGCACCTTTTAGTCTTCATGGCACCATGGAAATGCTCCTGCTTCTCAACCATGCCCTCAACTCACTCTATTTTCCCTTTGATCCCATCTGAAGTTTTGTCATTTACATATTATAAACCGATAACAGAATGAGGTTTCTGCCTCAGATTTCACTTTTATTCTAATACCCACAGACCCAGACACTTCTGTATAGATATCCTTGAAGCACCTCAAATTCAAAACATATGTAATTGAGCTCATCATGCCTTTTTCCTATTGTGCACACTAGTGTAGTTAAGGGCACATTGTTCACCCTGTAAACTAAGATAGAATGTTCCTGAGCTATGTTAGCTACTCACTTTTCCTGGCCTTTTGTTTTCAACTAACCACAAAATCTCATGCAATTCTTATTTCTGTCTTTTTAAGCAAAACAAAGAGAAACAAAGATACAAGGGGGCTGAATCAATAATTTCTTTTTTTTCCCTCCTCTAGCATGTTATATCTGAATGATTCTTGCCATTATAGTATCTTTATTCAGGTCACTTTAAGTCTTGACTGGATTGCTATTGTGGTCTTCTACTGATTCCCCCAATCTGGTAATTTTCTCCTCCCATGCATCCTCAAAAAAGAAAGAAAAGAAAAAATCAGGCCATGCACCTTCTATTCCTAAATATATTATTCCAGGTAATTTGCTTAAATCTCTCTTCTGAAACTCTCTTGCCACAATGATTAATTCATACTCATTGGCATGATATAAAAGATGCTTTATAAGATAATATTCTTAAATTTCCTGTCCCTTCATATACTCTGCTTTATCTCTGATTAACTCTTTTACCTCTGGGATTTCACTTATAAAATTCCTCTCTTATTTCCATTTAATCCTCACTTCTTTAAAACCAACTTTGCTCTCCTTATTTTAGGATAATTTCCCCCCTTAAAACTTCATATAATCTTATGACTGCTGTGACCATTAGAACTATAGTTGTTTGTGTGTGTCTCTTTCTTTCTCATACAAGATTGAAAGATCTTAGAAGTTAGTCTGTACATAATTCACCACTACCCATAGTGTTTAGCCAAACTTGGTACACTATATATATTACTTAAATATTTTTGAATGAAAAAATGCACAAATAATTCCTTAAATTATGTCAAATTTTGCATGAAATTGATTTTTTCAACATGAGATGGATGATATTGTTCCTAGAAAGTAAAATTTGACATATTGTTTGGTAAATATTGCCTATATTTTAAGGCTAACTTGAAATTGAATAGGATAGCTATGTTGTTTTTAGATACCTGCAAGTCAGGTGTGACTAATAGCAACCATATACAAAAGATCAAAACACTCTCCAACACTGCCGTGCACACAATCTTTTAAATGTTTAAGCACATTTTTGGCAGTCACTGTTATCAATCTATCTACTTGAGGGCCTTCCTTTTTTTCACTGACATGCCACTCTCCCAAACATGATGTCTTTCTCCAGGGATTGGTCCCTCCTGACTACATGTCCAAAATACATAAGACCCAATCTAGCCATCCTTGCTTCCAAGGAGCACTCTGGTTGCACTTCGTTTAGGACAGATCTGTTGCAATCCATGCTATATTCAATAATCATCTTCAGCACCATAATTCAAAAGCATCAATTCTTCTCTTGTCTCCCTTATTTTTTTATAAGCATATGAAGCAACTGAAAATACCATGGCATAAGTCAGGTGCACCTTTGTCTTCGATATGACATCTTTAATTTTCAACACTTTAAAGAAGTCTTTTGCAATAGTTTTTCCCAGTGCAATGTACATTTTGATTTCTTGACTGCTGCTTCTGTGGGTGTTGATTGTAGAACCAAGTAAAGCAAAATTTTGGACCTCAGTCTTTTCTCCCCATATCATGAAGTTGCTTACTGATCCAGTTGTTAGGATTTTTGTATTCTTGATGTTAAGGAACAATCCATACTGAAGGTTCACTTCTTTGATTTTCATCAGTAAATGTTTCAAATCCTCTTCAGTTTCAGCAAGCACAGTTGTGTGATTTGCATAACGCAGGTTGTTAATGAGTCTTCCTCCAATCCTGATGCCACATTCTTTGTAGCTATAGTAAGCTCTAAGTTGGATGTAAACTCAAGGATATGAGTATTCTTTGTGAGAAATTGTATTTAGTATTAATATAACATATCTACACATGTTCCAATGGGAGAAGGACCTGGCAATCCACTCCCAAGGCAATCCCGAAACAGTTAGCCATTGAAAACCCTATGAGGGTCGCTATGAGTCGGACATCGACTCGACGGCACCTAACAACAACAACAACACATGTTCCAGGATACAAAAAGAAATTCCTAACATAAAATTAACTTTTTTCTTATTTTTTAGTATAGAAAATAGAGGTTTGTATTAAATACTTTGTCTCAAAAATAGTGTTTAAACATTAGAAATATTTAGTGATAATATTCAATAAAAATGTAGCATTAAAAAAGGATCATTGTGAATGTTATATGTATCAAGCAGAAATTTGTGAGCAATGTGGTTTGGAGTTATAAATAAATGAGGTGTTTCATTTCCCCTTTAATGTGATAAACTATGTCCATTTTGACAGTTTTAGTCCCCTTTCACCTATGTTTCTCTTTATTCTGCTGAAAAATACAGAAATAAGAATTGCAAGGTATTTTGGTATTAGTTGGATATAATTGATTATATTAGGTATTATAATCAAAGCTTCTAAATACCACAATTCTTATGACAATAAGTGAAATTCTAAGCTTAATTATAATCAGAAATTTTATTTAAAAATAACAATGTGATTTAAGAAATTTTAAAAAACTGGTCTAAATATTTTAGACAGACAATTATGAATGTAAAATTTTAATTTTTTTCTGTGGTATTGGCAGGCCTTCCTTATCTTACCATTTAAATATCTTTAAAAAATAGTATTTCAATACCAGATATCTGGAATTTTGACTCACCACATCAGAACACTGACTAAAATAACTTTTCTATATTTCTTCATCACTTACTTTTACAACAATTCTGCTACAGTAATATTTTGATATACTACCTAACAACAATAATCCTAAAGTATTTTTCCATACCAAGTTCATGTCTATTTCTAAAAATGTGGGTAGCCAGCTTTTATCGTATGAAAACAGTCAAACCTAAACTCTTAAGCATTACTCACTTGTTGAGACTTTAAAATTTCTATATAAATATGGCATAATTTATGGAAACTTCTCTTACTCAATTTCTTCCTACTCTTGTCATACTTAATTTCAAATGACTTCTTAGAACTATCATATAAATCAGCCTGAGTTGTGTTTCTTCACTGTGCAGGGGACCCTGAGTTGCCAGGGCTCCCTGCATAGTGAAGATAACACTTTCCTTATTGTTAATTAGTTTAGCCACTATTAATATGCTCACTGAACTTTCATTCTCTTCTCTGCAAAAATGCCTCTTTTTTCTTTTGCCCATTTTCTTTTGTGTTTATATGTATTTCTCTATTACCTTGTAAGAACAATTTATTGGTTTTAGTAAGTTACATATATTATAAACTTTTTCTCACATTTTGTGACTTGTCTTTTCTACTTTTCTTATGATATATTTCAATAAAAGAATTCTTCACTTCAATAAAACTAAATTTATCATTTTACATTTAACTGTTTTGTATCTTATTTAAGAAATCTTTTTTAGACTATAAGACCACACGAAAATTTTAGTGTTTCAATTTAGATTTGTTTAATACTATGAAATTAGTTTTTTGTATATAATGGTGAAATAGGTAGCAAATTTGAGAAAATCATTTTTCTTAACATTATTTTTTTTGTAAATCTAGCCATTTCCTAAAAATAACCTACGCCACATTGATCACTTATCAAGTTTTCATATCAGGTTTTCAGATTTGGTTTTATCTGTTTCTGTTTTTTATAATGGTGGGCAGTTTTACCTCTCTATTTCAGTTGATCATTTTACTTCCTTACATGTTTCATAATATGTTTTGATATCTGGCATGCCAGTTCTTTTCCCTTCCTTCCTTCCTTCCTTCCTTCCTTCTTTTTTTCTTTCTCTCTCTCTCTCTCTCTCTCTCTCTCTCTCTCTCTCTCTTTCCTCATTTCTTTCTTTTTTTCTTTTGTAATTTCTTTGGGTATTGTTGAAACACTATTTGTCCATATAAATTTTATTACATACTTGTCTCATTGGGTGAAATAAATCATTGATATTTCCTGGGAACTTTCATTCATGCATTTTTTATTATGTAGATGAATTTTCCTTTCAACTTTCTTAGATTCCACTATATCTATATAATATAAGCACAAGAAAATTCCAGCATAACAACAACAAAAACTTGCTTAAATGTGAGGACTGAATAGGATGTAAAAGGGAAGATAGACAAATTGGTGAATAGAGTAATGTTAAATTATTTTTTCTGCAACATACGTAGTTAATATAGCAATGTGTGTGTATGTAATTGTGTATGCATGAACATACATACACACACATATAAGTCAATTAACCATACAAATTTTCTTATGCTTTCTGTCCATTAACCTTTAATTTTGTAGCTATTATTCATATACTTTTGCAATTTTTCTTGTGTTTATTGGTCTACATATTTATAGAAACATTGATAATAATCTTTTGTTTTCAATGTTGCAAATTTTATTTTTTGCTTATGCTAGTAATGTAACTTTTTTATATTCATTCTTTTCATATAGAATATATGTCTAAAAAGATCTATTATCTTCCAAATTCTGGGATTTTTGTATCATTAAAAAATTGCTTCCTCAGTTCAAGATTATTAAAATATCCAAAAAATTTTAGAAATTTTTATTTAGCTCCTCAAGCCATCTGAAGTTTATTTATTTATGGAATGAGGCAAATATGCCAAATAATTATTCAAATTATGGCTATATCCATGAAATTGCCCATCTCCACTGATTTGAAATGTAAATTTCATAATAAACTCAATTCTCTTAGATACATATCTAAGGTTTTTTCGTCCTATACTGTTCTATAGAAATTATAACTTATTGAAACCATAAATTATTTTTAACTATTTCATTTTCAGATAATGATATTCTTATACTAAATTTCATTTTTCTGTTTTTAATATTGTAGAGAAAGACATGTCTTGAATTTATTATTTCTACTTTTATTCATTTCAGTACTTATATTTTATCTAAGTTTCCTTATTTTTCATGCTATACTATTTCTTCAAATATTGGTATGTTTTTCATTGTCCCTTGTATTTGTAAGTGATAGATCAGACAGATTACTGGTTGCTAACATTAATGGATTTGTGTGTGTGTGTGTGTGTGTGTGTGTGTGTGTGTGTGTGTATGTATGTGTTTAGCAGCTCTCAGTGTATGCTTGTATCAAAGTTGTTATTCAGTAAATAGAAATTTTTTACTGGGGCTCTTTGTAAGTTGTTATTGTTAGGTGCCATCGAGTCAGTATCTGACTCATAGCGACCCTATGTACAACAGGCAAAACACTATCATCAATGCTCTCTGCTGTTCATAGGGTTTTCAATGGCAGATTGACTTTTGGGAGTGGGTTGCCAGGTCCTTCTCCCAAAGAATGTTGTTGTTGTTGTTGTTCACTGCCGTCCAATCGGTATCTGACTCATAGCAACCCTCATAGGGTTTTCAATGGCTGACTGTTTGGGGATTGCCTTGGGAGTGGATTGCCAGGCCCTTTTCCCATTTTTGTGGTGATGGAAATTGAACTCGGGACCTTAGAGACTGCAGAGCAGCGCTCTACCAACCAAGCTAAATCGCAGCCCCTTTGTAAGTAGGAGGTAATATATTCAAGCAAGAAAGTTGAAGGTGTCCACTTTTATCTAAATAAGCTTACATTTCTATTTGTGTCACCTTAAAATATTTCACTCATTGATGAGTTACCTTTGTTTTTGCTCAGCTGTTTGTGACCACTGTGAGATTCTATTAGTTATATAGGTTTTGTTCTGTTTCTCTCTATAACTCTAACTTACATGCTTGGCCAACCTTTCTACCTCTCTAATATGTTTAGATAGTTGTTTCTGAAACAAGTACAGGGAAACTTTTTGCCCTATGTTCTGGATTCTGGGGATGGGAAAAAAAACAGGATTGTTAGATCTTGTACACTGGCAGCCCTTCAGTTGTTTACTCTATCATCTGCTTATTCTTATGTGCTGGGAATACTTTAGGAAATCCACAGAAATATATATCCAGTAATATTATGTTTTCTATTTTGTGTGTGTGTGTGTGTGTGTGTGTGAGAGAGAGAGAGAGAGAGAGAGAGAGAGAGAGAGAGAGAGAGAGAGAGAGAGAGTGTGTGTGTGTGTGTGTGTGTGTGTGTGTGTGTGTGTGTGTGTGTATGATTTTGACAATCATTTGGCAATCAGCCAGTGAAAACCCTACATGGGTCCCTGTGAGTTGCACCCAACTGGATGGCACATAATAACAACAATGGGAACTGAAGTTAATTAATTGTGGTTATCTAATATCTTGAAGATCATTTGTGAAAGCCATAATATTTTTATTATATAGTCCTTGTGTTTTGGATAATTTGTGCCTCTTACAGCCCATGGTATTATTAGGATATGTATGTAGAACATGACCACTGACAAGAAATTTATTTATAATCCAGAAGAGCCACAATAAGATGGAAAACTAAATATTTGTGAACTTGCATAAAATTTTGTATTTACCACCCTGACAGTACAGTAAGATTGCATGATGTCATGTCCTTTTGATTATGTGGAAAGTCTTTGGGAATAAACAGCTTTTGAATTGGCCCTTGATGAATGGATAAGATTTAAAAACACAGAGATGAAAGAAGAGCAAATTAAGTGGGAATAATAGTAAACTGACAAGAATCAGACTGAGAAAAATATACATGCTTAGTGAACAACAGAGAGTACAATTTAACTCAAATATAGTTTGGTATATGAAGTAGAAAAATGACAATTTTGTCCAAGTTCAAATTTAAGTGAAATTTACCAATTGTTTTTTAAGATGTTTAAAATTTGATATTTATTGAGATCTTTTATTTTGGCAGTTTGAAACTTCTTTGGAAGAATGGTAAGGAATTTTCAAGCTTCTTTTTTTATGTTGAAATTTTGATGATATGCAGTTGACCAATTCTAGTTCAAAAAGAATAAGAAATTGAAAGCAAGCTATTTCACATCATATATATATATATATATATATATATATATATATATATATATATATATTCACACACATATACATACACACATATATACACACACATACATATAAAGATTAGGACTTTACTGAAAATGGAAGGATAGGGGTCACCTAGGCTTTATCTGTCCTTACAGAAAAACAATTAAATTTTTTGGAAAAAAATCAGAATCAACACTTGCAGAAGTCTGGGATCTAGTAAAAATGATTAGAACAACCAATGGAAGTATTATTAACAAAGTTGCTGCTTTCCATTAGGAGAGGCATTTTAAGCTGTAGCATTTAAAATTGCCTACTAGCCATCTCTTATGCTGTTAGCCATGAAGATGAAGAGAGCATCCTACACTTTCGGTGTAAATTCCTAGTGCTAGAGGAAACAATAAGGAACTTATTTTAGAAAAACTGTGTTTGAATGTTTTGACCTGATGACTCCCAGAAGGACCAGCACAAATGCTTGCCTTTGTTTTGCCTGACTTGAGGAAATCACAGATCTGGGGCAGTTTCTATGCAGTGTTTTTCTGAAAGTGTGTAATGACGTACACTTACTACAGTAACCTGAGTCAATAGGTAACAACTGGAACAAACGTTGTTGTTATTAGGTGCCCTTGAGTTGGTGTCAGACTCATAGTGATCCTATGTACAAGTGAAACACTATTGATGGTGCTTCTCTGCTATTCCAAATTGTGTTTTGGAAGTGGGCTGCAGGTCCTTCTCCCAAGCCTACAGCACCTGGTATTCCCAGGCGGTCTCCCATCCAAGTACTAACCAGGCCTGACCCTGCTTAGCTCCCCAGATCTGATGGAATTGGACACCATAGTGTCATGGCTACAGGCAGGAACAAGCATTAGACAGACCAAAATGCCTGAAAAGGAAATGGTAGGAAGAAGAGATACATGAGGAAATAGAATGGGGGTTGGAAATATATTCAGAAAATACCTGAGGATTCCCTTATCTTTTACCTCTGACTGAATTTTAGGAACTGCTCAGGCACGAATTGAAGGCAGAAGCAAGATTGTAAATGGTCTAGATAAACCCTGAGAGAGTGCCCCAACCCTGAGTGAGTGCCCCAACCCTGAGCCAACCTGCTAAGATTAGTGAAACTTGTTTTCTTTTTCTTTCTTTTGGTTCCAAACATTTAAGGTACCTCAGACAAACTGCTACCTCCTCAGTTATCTAAGAAAATAGATCTCAATAGTCACCCATAACAAATAACATAGACATTTCAAAAAGTGTTTCATGAGTGCCATTAAACAAACAACAGTTCAGACAAAAAAAAAAAAAAACCCAACAGAGGGAAAGTAATTTTATTTTCATTTTACATTAAAATATTCAAAATGTCCAGTTCTCTACAAAAAATTTATGAGTCATATGAAGATTCAAAGAATAACATTGGTCCATTCACAGGAACAAAAAATATTAATATAAACTGTAACTGAGCAAGCCCAGAATTTAGAATTATTGGATAATTATTATAAACCAATTGTGTAAAAAAATTTTTTTTGATTCTAGGGGTTTGAACCCAGGGTTCATAAATGCTTTTGCAAGGGCTCTACCACTGAGCCACACCCCCAGTCCATTTTTTACTTTTTTTTTAAATTTTGAGACAAAGTCTCACTAGGGTACACAGGCTGCCTCTGGCCTCCAACATATGATCCTCTGGCCTCTACCTCCTAATTTGCTTGGATTACAGGTATACATTTACACATGCAGCTATTTTAAATATTCTTAATGAGTTAAAGTAAACCAGAGACAATAAGCTAAAAGAAGGATAGTGTCTCAAACAAATGTAACTAATGGTAAAGAGAGAAATTATAAAAATTAACCACATAGAAATTGGAAAACCAAAAAGAAAAATAATTATAATTATGAACTTTTCTGTTCAGCAGCAGATTTGATCAAGGAGATGAAAGAATAAGTGAATTTAGCAAGTCAACAGAGATTATGCAGTCCAAGCTATAAATAGACAAAAGGATGAAGAAAATAAAATATGCTCAGTAAACTAGCGGGATACACCAAGCACAAAAATATACTCAGGCAAGGATTACCAAAGGAAGAGAAAGAGGAAACAGAAAGGAGAAGCAGGAATATTTGAAGAAAAATTGTCTGATATGCCTCCAAATTTGATGAAAGGCATGAAGTTAAACATTTATTAAACTCAGTGAACTCCAAATAGGATAAAATCAAAGAGATTCATGCTAGTACACATATTATACAAGTTATTCAAAGCTTGGGACAGAGAGAATCTTGAAAGTGGCAAGAGATGAGTGGCTATCAAATACAAGAGATCCTTAATCAGATGTTGATGTTGTTGTTGTTAGGTACTGTCAAGTTGTGTCTGACTCATGGCGACCCTTATAGGGTTTTCACTGGCTGATTGTTTCGGGATTGCCTTGGGAGTAGATTGCCACGTCCTTCTCCCATTTAATCAGATAGATGGTCAATTTCTCACCAGAAATAATGGAAACTAGAAGACAATGGGATAATATATTTAAAGTACTGGAAGGAGAAAACCAAATCAATGATAGCAACACCAATAGAAAAGAAACCATTATCTAGAAATCCTGCTAATATACCCTTCAGAAGTTAAAGAGAAATTAAGATATTCTAAGATAAATAACAGTTGGGATTTAGCTCAGTTGGTAGAGTACTGCTCAACACTCTCTGAGGATGTGGGTTTGATCCCCAGAACTGCAAAAATGGGAGAAAGATGTGTCAATTTACTCCTGAAGCCATCCTAAAAAAAATCAGCAATTGAAAACCCTTTGAGCGTTTCTATGAGTCAGACCCAAATTGATGGCACCTAACAACAAGATGAATAAATCCTACATGTTTGTCAGCCTGTCATGCTGTGGGGGCTTGTATGTTGCTATGACATTGAAAGATATGCCACCAGTATTTCATATAATAGGAGGGCCACAAATGGGTTTCAGCTGAACTTCCAGACTAAGGCAGGCTAGAGAGAGACCGGCACTCTACTCCCAAAGCAATTAGCTATTGAAAACCCTAAGAATAGCAGAGAAGCACTGTCAAATATAGTGCCAGAAAATAAGGCCCTCTGGTTGGAAGGCATTCAAGAAATGACTATGGAAGAGTTTCCTTCTCAAAGTAGAGTCAACCTTAATGATGAGAATGGAGTAAATCCCACAAGGCCTCCTTTTGCTGATGTGGCATGACTCACAATGAGAAAAAAACATAGTGACTGCAACAATGGACTCAAACATAAAAAGATCATGCATATGGCACAGTGCTGGGTAGTGCTTCATTCTGTCATACTAAGGGTTACTATGAGTCAGATGTGACTCAATGGCACCTGACAATAGCAACAACAAGTGGATAAATAAAAACTGAGAGGGGGGTGCATCATTAATACACTTGTGCTATCATAAGTACTCAAGGTACCCTTTTGAGCTGCAATAAAAGAACACTAGATAGTATCAGAAAACTAGATGAAGAAATAAAGAGAAACAATAACTACAAAGGTAAATATTAAATTCAACATAATTTTCTATATCTCCTTATTTCTTTATATAATTTAAAAGACAAATGGGTAAAATTCATAGTGATAAATGTCTGTCACACAATATTTCAATGTGCAATTTTTGAGAATGACACAATGAAGATGAAGGCAAAGCTGTAAAACAGAGTTTTTTATACTACTAAAACTACATTGATTTTAAGTCAAACTTAAATTTTACAAAGCTAGAATATTATTTGTCATCCCCAGAGTAACTACTAATAAAGATTCTTTAGAAATACACAGAAAAAAAAAGAGGACTAAAACAATATACTAGAAAAAAATCATAAAGGAGCACAGTTGTGGAGGAGTTGAAAAATGAAAAATATAAATAATATAGAAAAATAGCAAAATAACAAAAATAAATCTTTACAAGGTGTTACTTTACATGAAAAGGAATTAAACCCTCTAATCACAAGATAAGAGCAGTAGAATGGATAAAAATATATAATTTTACCAAATTCAAATTATAAGAGACTCACCTAAGGTTAAAAGACTCACCTAAGGTTCTAGTATAGAAGTGAAAAGGCAGAAATAACAAACTAACTAATATTTCATGCAGATAGTAACCAAAAGAGAGCTATGGTGACTACACAAATATCACATAAGAGCAACTTTAAAAAAAGGTATATCACTTAAAATGCTATGAAGATCCCTATGAGTTCGACTTGATGGTGCCAACAAGATGGAAGACAAAGATTTGATATATTGATAAAATGGCCACTTTATTGAGAAGATAAAAGCCAAGCTGGGTGTAGTGGGACACACCTGTAATCCTAGCAACTCAAGAGGCAGAGGTAGGAGGACAATGACTTCAAGGCCAGAGGCAGCCTATGTAATTTAGCAAGACCTTGACTCAAAATATATACGTGTACATATAAGTTTATATATATAAGTATTTATAATAACATATGCACATAACACATACACATATATATTGACACTGGACATAGTGGTACCCACCTCTAATCTCAACACTGGGGAGCCTGGGGCAGGAAGATTGCGAGTTCCAGGCCAACATGCCTACATAGTGAAACCCCTAAAGAACAAACTCATGAAAAAACAGAAATAAGAAATAAAATTATAAATAAATACACACCTAACAAAATAACATAAAAATACAAGAAATTTTAAATAAACAGAATTGAAGGGAGAAATAGAAAGTTGTATAAGAATTTGAGAATTCAAGTCCCCTCTTTTCAAAAATGGATAAAAGAAATAAGCAGAAGATCAGTAAGGAAAGAAATTTGAACAACACAAGAACCACCTAGACCTAAATGACTTTATAGTATGATCCACACAACAGAATCAAAAACACATTCTTCTGATATACCCATTTTCCAATATAGATCATATATTTGGCCACAAAACAAGTCTCAATACAATAAAAATAAAAATAATGCAAGATTTCTTCTCTATTTACATGCAATGGAACTAAAATAATAACACAAGGGAAGAACACACTTTGTTTTTATCAAGCTTAAAGAATCAAAGAAAAATGTTCAAGCCTTGACTGGCAGTAGTAAAGTATTCTACAGGAAACATCAAAAGAAGATCAAAGGCATACAGAGAGTCATTGTACCAAAAAGAATTCATGGATGACCAATGATTTCTACAGGCTGCACATGATCAGGAATCAGTGGTGCAGAAGGAAGAATTGGAATGTACCTTGAAGGAATTGGAAAAACCCAAGGCTCCAGGTATTGATGGAATACCAACTTAGATATTTCAACAAACGGATGTAGCACTGGAGGTACCCACTTGTTTATGCCAAGAGATTTGGAAAACACCTACCTGTCCAACTGACTGGAAGAGATCCATATATGTGCCTATTCCCAAAAGAGGGGATCCAACCAAGTGTGAAAATTATCAAATTATATTATTAATATCTCACACAAGGAAATTTTGCTAAAGATCATTTAAAAGTGTCTGCAGCAGTATATTAAAATGGAACTGTCAGAAAGTTAAGCCAGATTCAAAAGGGCACATGCAATAAGGGACATCATTGCTGATGTCTGATGAATATTAGCCAAGAGGAGAAAATACCAGAAAGATGTCTGTGCTCTATATTGACTATGCAAAGGCATTTGTGTGGATCACACAACAAATTATGGATGACAATGCAAAGAATGGGAATACCACAGCACTTAATTGTACTCATGAGGCATCTGTACATGGACTAGGAGGTAGTTGTTCTAACAGAACGAGGAAACACTGCTTCGGTTTAACTTCAAGAAAGGTATGCATCAGGGATGCATCCTTTTACTATACTGATTTAGTCTCTATGCTGAGCAAATAATCTGAGAAGCTGGGCTATATGTAGCAGAACATGGCATCAGGATTGGAGGAAGACTCATTAACAACCTGTGTTATGCAGATGACAATTTTGCTTGCTGACACTGAAGAGGATTTGAAACATTTACTGATGAAGATCAAAGAACATGTCCTTCAGTATGGATTATACCTCAACATCAAGAAAACAAAAATCCTACAAAATACACAACTTCATGATAAATGGAGAAAAGATTGATGTTGTCCAAGATTTTGTTTTACTTGGTTCTACAATTGACACCCACAGAAGCAGCAATCAAGAAATCAAAAAACACATTATATTGGGAAAAGCAGTTGCAAAAGACCTCTTTAAAGTGTTGAAAAGACATCACATTGAAGAAAAAGGAGGGTTTGACCCATGCTATGGTATTTTCAGTTGCATCATATGTTTGTGAAAGCTGTACATTAAATAAAGGAGACAGGAGAAGAATTGATGCTATTCAATTAGGTGCTGGAAACAAATATTGAATATACTGCCAAAAGAACCAACAGATCTGTTCTAGAGAAAGTGTAATCAGAATGCTCCTTGGAAGCAAGGAAGACTAGACTGCATCTTATGTATTTTGGACATGTTGTTAGGAGGCCAAATCCCTAGAGAAGGGTATCATGTTTGAGAGAGTGGCAGGTCAATGGAATTAAGGAAGACTCTCAACTAGATGGGTACCTGCACCCATAACCCTGTGGCATCCAATCCGGTCAGATCTCGGAAGTTAAGCAGTGTCGGACCTGGTTAGTACTTGGATGGGAGACTGCCTGGGAACACCAGGTACTGTAGCTTGGGAGATGGACCTGGCAAACCACTCCCAAAAATCAATCTGCCATTGAAAACCCTATGAACAGCAGAGAAGCACTGACAATAGTGTTTCACCTGTTGTAGGGTCACTGAGTTTGATACCAACTTGACGGCACCTAACAACAACAACAACTCAACTAGATGGATTGACAAAGTGTCTGCAACAATAGGCTTGAACATAAAAAAGATCATGTGCCAGGCACAGTGCAGGAAGTGCTTTGTTCCATTATACATAGGGTCTCTATGAGTTAGATCTGACTCAAGGGCACCTAACAACAATGTTATTATGAAATAGTATGAAATATATTGGAAACAACGTCATGTATCTGAAGCACAATGCAATATTTCATGACTCTTTTTTATAAAAATTGAAGTGTCACCAAACATATTCTGTTATCTATAAAGAGAATAAATGTATATGGGTTATTTTACAAATCTTATGATTTTTGGTATGCCTAGAGCTTTGTTAAATTCATTGTAATGATTATTTAATAAAAATAATTTAATAAAACTTAAAAATGAAACACCCTGCTTTGTTGTTGATAATGATTTTCTTAAATTTTTTATCAGTGTAAAAGAATTTTTTACAAATTAAAAGAAGACTAGTTTGGATCTTAGAATTGCACCAGAGAAATACTGGTAATGAAAATATTTCATTATGCAGCTTACAGAATCTTAGTTAGAAAGATAAAGAATATCACATTTTAATTTGGACATTTTTCTAAAAGCATACTAACTTTCAATCTGACATAGTACATTTGCTACTTAAAATTTTTGTTGGTTTTCCAGAAACTGCTAAACTGAATTTAGAGAAATATCTCATTTGAATTATTCTCAATAAACTCCTTTTTTACTTATAGCAACATTTCTAGGAGAGAAAACTTCATAACACTAAACACAGCTTTAATATCATCTCACGAAATCTCAAGTCATTAGTTTAACAAATTTTTAGTTTCTATTAATTTATCGTTAATATGATTATCCCATTACCTATTAAAATTTTGCTATATTAGTCCCCTATATAGTAGAATTGGGCTGGGATTTAGCTCAGTTGGTAGAGCACTGCACTACAGTCTCTGAGGTCCCGAGTTCAATTCCCAGCACCGCAAAAAATGGGAGAAGGGCTTGGCAATCCACTCCTAAGGCAATCCCGGAATAGTCAGCCATTGAAAATCCTATGAGGGTCACTATGAGTCAGATACCAACGACGGCACCCAACAACAACAACAACATAGTAGGATTACCATGTATAGTAACATTTAAAATTCCATGTAAGAGCATCACCTAATATTTCTTTTACTAACTTTAAGTACATTCTTTATTTATTAATTGATTGCTTTTTTTTAATTACATAGGAGCAGAACTTCTTCACCAAAAGACCTGAAAGATTTGAGTACTGATATACCAGTGAAAGAGGGGCATCCAGAAGAAGGGAGAGGTAAGTTGGTTCCTTACACTTAGCTAAATGTAATTATACCTAAAGCACAGTGGCTTTTCACCTAATATGTTTTTAATTTTCACTATTATCATGTTTGAGTTTTATAATTCTTCAGAGTGTCAAATAGATAAAAGAACTCTATATAGTTCAATGAAGCATTCACTCAACAAATAGCCTTTAATGACTATTGTGTACCACATACTGGCCTGGGTCCTAGGTATATAATAATACCTGTCCACTTCTCAAGAGGGCTGGGATTTAGCTCAGTTGGTAGAGCACTGCGCTGCGGTCTCTGAGGTCCGGAGTTCAATTTCCAGCACTGCAAAAATGGGAAAAGGAACTGGCAATCCACTCCCAAGACAATCCAGAAACAGTCAGTCATTGAAAACCTTATGAGGGTCACTATGAGTCGGATACCGACTTGATAGCACCTAACAACAACTTCTCAAGTAGCTAACTGTAGTTTGTTGTTGTTGTTAGGTGCCGTTGAGTCAGTATCTGACTCATAGCGACCCTCATAGGGTTTTCAATGGCTGTTTCAGGATTGCCTTGGGAGTGGATTGCCAGACCCTTCTCCCATTTTTGTGGTGCTGGGAATTGAACTCAGGACCTCAGAGACTGAAGCGCAGCACTCTACCCACTGAACTAAATCCCAGCCCCTAAATGTTTACAGTTTGTTCTCAATGGCAGATTGATTTTTGGGAGGGGGTTGCCAGGTCCTTCTCCCAAGCCTACAGCTTCTGGTGTTTCCAGGTGGTCTCCCATCTAGGTACTAACCAGGCCCGACTCTACTTAGCTTCCGAGATGTGATGGGATGGGATGCCACAGAGCTACAGCTGCAGGCAACTGTAGTTTGGAGTTGTCTATTTGAACGTTCTGTGAAGATCAGTGTTCTACACCAGTCTGTCCAGTAGAGTAGCTATTAGTCACATAGAGCTGTTGAGCACATGCAATATGGCTAGTGAGACTAAGGAACTTAGTTTTTAAATTCAGTCTTAATATGTTGTTCTTGTTAGGTGCTGTCGAGTCTGACTCATAGCAGCCCTCATAGGGTTTTATATGTAAATAATTATATATGGTTCATGACAACCATATTGAACATCTGCACTAGTGTATATTTAAGTTGTAATTACCATTCATCAAAATGTATAAAATTATCATTCTATATATGGATATAAAATTTGTATTAACATTATCTCAATGTATTTGAATATATTCTTGAGTTGATATTAAATACTTCAACTTTACCTGTCACAAAAATTAGCTAAAATTCTTTAATAAAGGAAAACTGATAAATTCAGGACATTTTTTTAAAAAGAATATTTTGTTTTTCAAAGCTTTTATTGATAGGCGCTGTTTTGACTCTTTTTTCTCTGTTTAATACCCACAATGAAGATAACCACTTCAATATTTACATAGCAAGTTTTCAGATGACAAATGCTGAGAGAAAAGGTTAACACATTAATTATCACAAACATAGTTAAATTATCAACAATTATATTTATTATAAATGTGTATATTTGGGACTTAATCAGTAGCAGGATAAGGCAGATTTGTTGTAATTCAATGTTTGTGTTAAAAATTCAGATAATGGCTTATTAATAAATATGAAATATTTAATAATTTGTGGAAAAATTAAATGTTCAAGATAACAATAAATTGGACACCTCAACTTATATATACTTAAAATATTTATTTGAGAAAATATAATGAATATTTCTCTGATCTCAGAAAAGACATGGTTTTCCAAATAAATTGTGGAACAACAAGAAGTAAGATAATATACAGCTATTAGGAATATTAAATGGTATTAAAATATACTGAAAACAATGTTTAATTGAAGCAGGATGCAAAATTTTATGACTGAAGTTTTATAAAAATTGAAATATCAATAAAAAACTATTTGTACAAATATAATGGATAACCATAAAACATGAATCTAATTCAAAGTGAGTTTATTATGAGTGGTATTAATTTGTGTGTTTCACACTGAGTCAATTTATGACTGGAGAACACAATGTTCAATTAATATGTTTTCACTAAAAAATTCAGTTAAGCATATAAAGTGCTCAGGGTATGGTACAATTTGGTAAGAAAAAACCAGTAGATTCAGAAACCAAATAAAGGAAAAGAAAATCATTTCTATGCATTACAATACAGAAACTTGTTTCTCAAGAACTTTTTCAGTGTAACATGCTGAATTTCTTTGACAAGTCTACTATGTTAGAAGTAGATATTTTATGACTGCCTAGCTTATACATATAATCATTATGTAACCATTTGATAATAATCCACCTGCAGCCATACCACTGTGCAGTCTGATCCCATCAGATCTCAGAAGCAAAGCAGGGTCAGACCTGGTTAATACTTGGATAGGAGACGAGCTGGGAACATCAGCTATTATAGGCTTGGGAGAAGGACCTGGCAGCCCACTCCCAAAACACAACCTGCCATTGAAAACCCTATGAATAGCAGAGAACCACCACCAATAGTGTTTCACCTGTTATACATAGGGTATCTATGAGTCCAACACCAACTCGACAGCACCTAACAACGACATATAATAATTTATCTAGCAAAAAATCACTGCTTTTATTGTTCAAAGCAAAATGAAAAAGAAATGTATTCATTTTCTTTTTCTTTAGTGTAGTTTTGCTATCTTTCCTCCATTGCAAGTTCTTTGGTGGCCTTGTCTTTCTTGACACTGAATTTATGTCACATTTTGTCAAAAGCTGCTGTTTATAGGTATAAATCTTACAAGAATGGGACGCTTCTCTGTCTTATTTACCTTCTTATTTCCAGGAAGGAGCATATTATCTGGAATATAATATGCTTTGTAAGAATTTCTATAATAAATAGGTGAATGAATATTTTGGGTAAGATCTTTGTGAGCATTAGCCATATCATTCTAGAGCTGTGCACTGACAATCACAAGTATCTCTCATTAATGGAGTTAATTAGAACTGAATAAATAGAATTTGGAAATTCCTTATGAGTTTCTGGCAAGGCTAAGTAGAGAAATTATTATCTAATAAAATTGAAGAATATCAAATACCCTTTTTCTAGGAAAGAATTTCAGTATTTCTTTCACATAGTCATTATGATTTGTTTTATTACAGAA
>VMDO01014215.1:32216-55500 GCA_007922755.1 Pedetes capensis | reverse complement strand
AACTGGTCCTTTTAAGCTCACAGGAATGAGGAAGTAGGCGGGGGAAGAATTTTATCTCAATCAAAGGCCGCAGCTGGCAGGTGGTCTGCAACCTATTGTGGTTAATTGCCGGCCATCAGTCATGCAAAAGGTCACGAGTTCTCGATAAAGAAAGGAAGCCAAGAGAGTATAGAACTCTGGTGGTCTCCGCTCCCAACAGGGATATAAAAACTGACTTTTTTTTTTTACATATTCTTGAATATCCTTGTTTGTGTTGATAGAATATTATGAATCAAACATACAGACTTTAGACAGGAAAGTGTGCAGCTGAATTTTTTCTTTAAAATAATTTTATTAAAGTCGGCCTCTAGCTGAGCAGTAGACACAATTTCAGGGGAGAGGCAGTTTAGCAGAGGAGAACAAATAGGAAAGGGAGATCCAGGCATGAGTGGACTAGATTTCCATGTGTTTGGAGGTGAAGGGTAGCATGGCATTTCCCTAAGGAGGGCGGGGAAAGCCACACAGTCCTCTGAGCAGGAACAATTTTCATGAGTTGGAGAAGCTCCTTAGGCATTGCATGGAGAAAGTACAGGTGATACACGCTTGCACAGGAGATAAAAACGGTGTAAGAAGAGACCATAGATTTTTTTCTTGTAGTACTTGGGGATTGAACCCAGGGCATGTTGTGTGCTTTGTAAGCTCCCTACTGAGCTGTACCCCCAGCACATGTTTTTATTTTTTTATCTTGAGACAGGGTCTCTCTAAATTATGCAGGCTGCCTCTGGCCTGGAACACACAATGCTCCTGCCTCAGCCTCCCAAGTTGATGGGGTTATAGGTGTGAACCACCACGCCAGGCAGACCATAGTTGGGTTTTTTTTTTTTCCCCCGGTACTGGGGGTTGAACCCAGGGTCTTGTGCTTGCGTGCTTTGCAAGTGCTGGATCACTGAGCTGCACCCCCAGCCCACTTTTTTTTTTTTTTTTTTTTTTAATTTTTGGGACAGGGTCTCACTAAATTATGCAGACTGCCTCTGGTCTCGAACTTGCAATCCTCCTGCCTCTGCCTCCTGAGCCTTTGGGATTACAGACATGTGCCATTGCATCCAGCCACCATAGATTTTTTTAAGAGGTAGAGAGAAGAGGACCATCAGGGGTGATTGTTCAGAGGCACTTTCTAAAGGCCTCTTCTTTGATGGTTTTTATACTTGCCCTGTGTCCTTTGGTGTACTTTCATGTAAATACTCACAAATGAGGCAATGTGTCAAAGGACAGTTCCTCTTCTCTCATGGCATTTGTTAATGAATTGCTTTGTAAATGCAGGAAAGAGGACTTTAGACCATTGTAGAGAAAAATGTACTTTTAGTCAGTACCATGAATCTTAACACTGAAAACGAGTTGCTTTTATTTGTATTGGAATAATGAATACTTATGAAGCCCATGTGATGTGCAATGAACATTTTCGCATGTTGGGGTTGTTAGTGCAGTCACACTCTTGTTCCTTTTTATTTACACATTTAATTCATACTTCCTGTTTTTAGAGGTGTTTCTTAGTTTAAAACACTGATTTCTGGCCTTTCACAAACCCGAAACATGTTGAAGAAACAGGGTACATCATTCCAATTTTTCCTTGGATTTGAAGAGTCCCTTATGGTGGCACAGTCCTCCACTGAAACTATGTTGTTGGGCTCCCCTGCATCCCAGAAGCTGAACAAGAGAAGCATAAGAGATTTAAAATCCCAGAGGGAGGAGGTAAAGTGACCTAATATAAAAGGCAAATGACATTTGTGTGATTTAATTTCATAATTTTCTGAGGTAGGGACTATAATCCCTATTTTGTCAATGAAGAAAAGGAATCTCAGTAAATCTAAATCATTTGTCTAAGTCACAGAGTCTGGGGGAGGTGAAGCTGAACTGGATCTTTCTGACTTTCTGTTCTGTCTTGAACCTTCATTGTGTTAAACCCAGAATGAGAAGTCATGTGAAGGCCATAATGTGGTGGATTTGTTTCCCTTGCACTCCTACCTCCTGTCACAGTTGGTGCTCTTTATTTTGCAGAGTAAGCATTATCGCAGGTGAATCCTTCAATATTACAGTGCTGCAGCAAAGCAAGTTTTCTAGAGGATCAGAGAGTCCTGGCTATACTCTTGGAACTGCTGCTTATTATCTGAGCAAGTCATTTAGGTTGTGTGCCTTTTTGTTTTTTCAAAAACTAAATGAAGATTTATATCATTGATATATCTCAAAAAGTGGTAATTTCCATAAAGTGAAATAATGAATGAGAAAAAAACCCTGAAAAACTCCAAAATGTGGTGCTCTGATGGTGCAGGATGTTATTAAGGAGAAAAGAGCCATTATCAGTGGATTTCAACTTTTACATCATGAGAATTGGCCGTCTTTCTCAAATTACAATTTTTTTCTTATTAATACAATTCTGTTCCTCTGTTCTACATTTTGAGCAAATGATTCTTCAATTCTAATCCTTTTCTCATTTTCATCTGTTATTTCTGCTTTTTTCCTTGACAGTCCCAGGAAACAGAAGAGGCAGGAGCTTGTGTCTCTCTTTTCTCTCTTCTACACTAGCTATGCCCCTCCCTGCATCAAATACCACCAAGGATGGACCTGAAAATACCTCATGGAACAGAAAGAAATTCTGAGAATGCCTCTCCCCAAGTTACACTTTAGCATTAGGGATAATGCTACAATTTTCCTACAAGAAGGTACTTACCTCAGAGACTTTGTGAAAGGTGTGCCATCCACCCATTGCCACTGGCCCTCGATCACCTGGTCTGTTAGTCCAATATAAAACTCTCTTTTCTTAGGTTTTGTATGGAAAAGGAATTCCTGTGGAAGTTATGTAATCAAAAAAGAGATCAGTTATTTCAGTTCTGAAGAGATGGTGAAAGCCATTGTTATTTAAAGAGGTAAAGTAAGAGCTAGAGATAATAGCTGAGGACTATCTACTAATTTTTTATTGTGGTAAAATATACATAACAAAATTAAACTGTAAAAAATCCCTTCAACATAGGAGATTCTTAATAGTTCATGACTGGTAGTCAAATCTAATGTGTATGTTGTTGGTAGTGGGTACCAACCAGTTGAGCCCTACGTACAACAGATGAAACATTACCCCAACACCAGGCCGTGCCCAGCACTATTGTGGGTACTTCTCTGCTGTTCGTAGGGTTTTAAATTGCTGATTGTTTTTTGGGAGTGGGCTGCCAGGTCCTTCTCCCAAGCCTATCGTACCTGGTGTTTCCAGGCAGTCTTCCATCCAAATACTAACCAGGTGGTCTCTGCCTAGCTTCTCAGATCTGATGAGATCGGACCATTACAGTGATACAACTGTAGGCTAATGTATATATTTAACACAAAATATTATTATCACAGCTTAAAGATAATGAACAATAGTTGCTTTTCCTCTTTCATATGATATGTTCATAAACAAAATAGTCATTACAAAGTTTTATAAAATTATATTTATAAGTATAATTTTTATAAAATTATAAAATTAACTCCCAATCTTTTCTTCCCCCTGCCTAAATAATAATGGAACTCCACATGGAAATCACCTTCTTGTTAGGTTGTTCTATTAATGAAGATAAAGTAAGAAATAGGAGCAGATGCATTTCAGAAAATTCATTAAGAAATAATTGTTGGGGGACAAACATTGTGTACATGTGTGGGAAAAAGACTGGATTCTATGAAGAATATCAAACCATCAACACTGGAAAAGACTGCACACCAATTACCTGCTCCTCCTCTGTGTTAATAACCACCAGATGAGCCCCCATATCTGAGCAATTTTTTAAACTTGATGCCCAGGTCATAGTGTCCTTAGAAAATAAGTAACAGCTGGATTGAAAATTTTCCCAGTATAATGGACAACATTTCTTGACTGAACCTAGGAGGAGAGAAGTTTTAATGAGAGCCCTGGTGAACTGAGTCACAAAACATAAATTTCTTCTGATCCTACAAATCCAACATTTATAGTCAGAAGCCTTGGAATCCATTGTTCATATCCCACATCTTACTACCACTTTAGATAATCCCAACATCAATAAACATAAATAGCAATTTTCTTGTCTTTTGAACATAATCTTAATTTCCAAATATCAGTACCACTAAATATAATGACATATGCAATCTATCTCAAATGTGCAGTTGATATAGAACCCAATTTTCAGTTCTTAGATTGCCAAGGTCAGAAAATGCAAGTTATGCATTTTCTTTGGATGCTTCCTAAGCAACTATGTCGTATGCTGCCTAAACAATGTGCTCCCAATCACATCTAGAATCCATGGTGTAAAAATAGTGTGAATTTCTCAGGCTTATAGAATTTTACACTTGAGGTTTATTAAAAACATATAGCCTTAATTGAATGATGAGGAAATTATAGCTCAGAGAAGAAAGTCACTTTCTCAATGTTATGTAGTATTTTTTAAACACTTGCAATGTGATGATATGTAAAAATGTTTGGAGTATGTTTTCAAGATATTTCCAATGCTGGCAAGGTTGCGGTGAAAAAGAAACACTATTACATTATTGGTGGAGCTGTAAATTGGTCCAGCCACTGTGGAAATCAATATGGAGTTATCTTAAAAAACTGAAAATAGATCTACCGTATGACCCAGCTATAACACTACTGGGAATTTATGCAAAGGAAGATGGGTCGTCATACCACCGAGACACCTGCATCTCCATGTTCAATGCTGCACTTTTCACAATAGCAAGGATATGGAATCAACCAAAGTGCCCTTCAACAGAAGAATGGATAAAAAAAACTATGGTACATACACACGATGGGATACTACTCAGCAATCAAGAAAAATGAAATAAGGTCATTCTCAGCAAAATGGATGGAATTAGAGAAAATTATTTTAAGTGAATGAACCCAAGCTCAGAAAGAGAAACACCACATGTTCTCACTCATATGTGTGAGTTGAATCAAAATTATAAGAAGGAAACATCCTATTCAAAGGTCGGATCAAAATAAAATGAAAAAAAAAAAAAGCTAAGAATGGTGTCAATATAAATGGTCTAGAAAATGCATGCAATTGTTCTGACAAGATTGACAAGATTGACAAAGTTCACTACAGGAAATGTTTCTATCTTAAACAGAACTGGAACTCAAGTACATATAGAAAAATATTACCAAGTAAATGATAGAGAAGACTTAGATGGGGAGGGTGTGTGGGGGGGGAAGCATACAAGAGGGTAAGGGAGCATCTATATGAATAATGTACATCAAAATGCATATATGGAAATGCCACAATGAAAAGCATGTCAGAATGAATCACATTAAGGTGTACATTAAAAATGTCCAATAAAAAAAAGATATTTCCAAATTTGCTATTGCATACATTTTTTTCTCCTTCACCTTATTTTGGAAATAGGCAAATAAAAAAAAGTACACTCTTGGGAATAACCTTCCATTTTCAGATTTACTATTCAAATGTAAGCCTCAAATTCATTCCACAAGTTTACTATAATATCATTGAGATTTCCTGCCCCATTTCTACTTGAAATTCCAACTCTACTCTTACCAACACTTCATCATTCTTTGTACAGGCTGGTTTTTACATTTTGGTTTTGAAAAATAGGACCTAACCTAATTATATTTTCCATATCCCCAAGTTACTCTAGAATCCAGAAAAATGTTCATATATAAATTTCAGTGTTCAACTTTGAGAACTGTTCTACCTGATCCATCATTGTAGCAGGAGAGCTCCTTCAAACTTTCATGTGGTTGGGACCTTTTCTCATCACAAACTTGAGAGCTGTGATATGTCACTGTAAGAGGAAAGAGGTACAGTTAATTCTCATTCTTTTCATTGATTAAAGCATAATTTTTCACAGTTTTGAGTTCATAACAAAAGTGGCAATAATTGTCATTATGTTTTCTTACTATCTATTTTTCCTTCCACACACAGAGGCAGCAGTTTTATTTCCTCAAAAAAAGAAGAATGAATTCACATTACATGATTTTCCTGATTTATGAAGATGAATATATTTTCTTTCATGCCGAAAGGCCCAGAGAAGACAAATATGTTTCCATTCTCTCCTATGCCAAATCTAACCCTAACTTTCCTTCTAAAAGGTAACTTGTAGTATCTTTACTCCAGACCAGTGAGAACAAATTCCAAGCTAATATCTCATAGAGAAGTTTACACTAATGGTTGAGGCAAAAAAGGAGAAACTCAACACCATCAAGGATGTGAAAAGTGGCCATCATGAAAAACATGTCAGATGTCGCTGAAAATTGGTAATGATTCTAAACTAGTTGGGGTTTCTGCCTTGAGGGTAAGCTCGGAGATGAATAGAGAAAAAAGTAAAATTTGTAAATTCCTTTGTAGAAGAAGAGATGCCAGAGGTAGCAAGGAAGAGTTCACTCCTAATATTCACCATGGAGAATTAGATTGAACTTGACCTTCAGAACCCACCAACACATCTGGTGATAAAACAGACACTGAGAAGTAGTACAGAGACCCCAGCCACAGTCCATGAGAGCGCTTGGGAAGAGAAGTATACTTTTTCTGTAGAAAGAAAGACATAAACATGGTCAATCTTCCTAAAGCAAGATACGAAGAGATTCAAAAAAGTCTTATTTATCCTTATTCTTTCCACTCATCTCATCTGTACTGACTAATGTCCAAACTTCAGTATGTTTCAGGATCACTAGGAGGGCATGTAGAGACCCAGATGGCTGGGCTTCACCCCTAGAGTTAACAATTCAGTAGGGTTGGAGAATCTAAACAGTTTCCAGGGGCTGCTGATGCTGGTGGTCTGAAGACCATGCTTTAAGAACCACTATTTTCATCCATTGCTGACTTTGAGTCTGACTCATTCAGGCATATGATTTTTCCTTTCCTAGTCTCCCAGATAAAATAAATGCTTTCACATTTTAAGCCTTCCTCCCCTTCTCTGTATTTTCTCTCCTTTTGTCTTTCTTGCTTTTCTTGTCTCTCTCCTCTTTTTCATAAGGAAATGTCCTTTTTTGTTCCTGATGATGTTCCATCTAGTTTTTCTCTTATCAGTGTCTTGTTTTTCAAGCTTTTTGTAAATTAATCAGATGAAGCACTGACAATCATGTAATAGTTCCTTCTTCCTTCCAATATACATTTTACACACAAGGAAACCAAGTTCTATGGAGTTAAGTGACTTGCCCAAGAGGACCTACTGTGTCACAGAAAGGTGGAGAGTGTAATCCAGTAGCTCTCCCTGACCTCAGGCAAGCTTTCCAGTAGGACATAGGAATAGTCTGCTAATTTATCTCTCCTCTTTTTTTTTAAACTTCATTGAGTCCTTTTTCCTTTCTTGTCCCTCATTGTATTTATCACCTGTTCTAATAAGAGATCTACAGAAGAAAAGAGGTGCAAATTTTACCTGTGCCTTGTGATGCAGATGATTTGGATGAATTCATTGTTTTTCTTTTTCTCTCTCCCTTTCTTCTCTCCTCTCTCTCTCTCTCTCTCTCTCTTTCTCTCTCGTCTCAGTTTCTGGGTCCAGGAGTATTCAGTTGGTATAGTTCTGGGGAAAATTAATTTTGAAAGATAAACACTTCATTTGCATTTAGAAAGTTCTATTCTAGTAGCCATAGACCAATAACTTGTTCAGTAGCTGTGTATTTGAGTTATAATTTCCCTTCTTGCATAAGGAAGACAAGGGAGTTTACTGGAAAGAATACCACTTCTTCTCACCACCAGAAATGTCCAAATGAGGAAGTGACGAAATAGTAAACATCAACATAAACAGGCTGACCATGGGACACTAGGGGAGGCCTGAAATATTTTGTTTTATTTTGGTGAATGAAATGTCTTACTTTCTTCAAGGTGTAACTCATTTTCAATTTTTCCTTGACATTGTGGGGCTTACCTCTGCATTCCCAATCTTACTTTTGATCTACACCATGTACACACTTATTAGTGAAAAGCAGTCTGAGACTCCAAAATCCTCACAACATTTAGCACAGAGCTGGACATATCATCCATGTATTTATGACTTAACAAGGAAAATTTCTTTTCACATTTTATCTTTTCTCTTCTTCCTTCAATTGCAGCTCTTGAACATTATGGTGTTGTAGATTTATATCCCTTTTATTGAAATATTAAACCACTGGGTTATTACATAGGTCTGTCATAGCTGGACAGCCTTATGCAATGCAACTACTGTGAAACCCAGCTCAATGCATTACAACATCACACAGATTCTGAAGCTCTATTACAATTCTATTGCTCTGATTTATTTGGGGATTTTAGCTCTGTATTGGATTAGGAGAAATGGATTTGGATGTCAGAAGCAATTTAAATTAGACATGAGAATGTAATGCTTCTCTAGAATGTTGGTGTGATATGTACCATCTGTTAAAGATACTGAAGAATAAGATCATATTGGTCTCAGCTGTCTTAAGTTTACAAGGCAAGAAGCAGAAGTATGATGTACATGACTTGGTAATCCCCACATTAGATGAATCAGACATTCCATATGCTAAAAATACCTTTGGTCTCAAGAAGATTTTTTATTATTTCAATAGATTGGGAAAATTCCTCTGCATTCTTCATTTTGTAGTGATATAGGTTTATTAAAATGTTCTATAATTACATATGTGAAATGCTATGGTTTGGATGAGTGATTCTCAAAAGTCCATACATAAAGATTTGGTCCCTAGAATGGTGCTTTTAGAGGTATGTGGACCTTTATAATGTGGGGTTTTAGGTTTATTTGGGACATGTACTTGAAGGAGATCGTGGCACCTCAGATTTTCTCTGCCTCTTGGCTTCTGCCATGATTTTTCACCCTTATCCAAGGACCAAACCATGGAGTTGACCATTTGTGGACTAGAACCTCCAGAACAATGAGCCAAAATAAATACCTCTTTACTTCGTAAGTGACCTGTGTTAGGAATTTTATTACAGTAATGGGAAGCTTGTTGTTGTTGTTAGGTGCTGTCAAGTTGGTGTCTGACTCAAGATCTGACAGGATAGGATGCCACAGTGGTACTGCTGCAGGCTCCCCACTCTTTACATGCTCCAAATAAACTTTTCCTTCTATAGGTCAATGTGCCTTCTCATGTGTGTGGACGCTTGCCCCATGAAATTTTCCTATAATCCTCATCATTTCTTACTATATCTATATCTATATCTTATATGTGTGTATATATATATTTCCTTACTATTAATATATACACACATTCCTTACTATATATATGTATATGTATATATATATGTGTGTGTATATACACATATACACACACTCCCAAAAAACTCACCCCCCAAAAATCACCCATTGAAAACCCTATGAATAGCAGAGAAACACTGACAATAATGTTTTGCCTGTTGTACATAGGGCCACTATGAGTCTGACACTGACCTGATGGCACCTAGCAACCACAATTAGGACTAGTAAAAAGGACTATTTTAGATCATCAGGCAATTCGGAAGTTATTTCCACAACATCTAGTGGATTATTGCAAAATTGCTCCTACTTTTGATGACTAAATTTACACATAGGACTACATACATTTCACATTTTACTAGGCAAAATATAGCAAATTTCTGAGAAATATCCAGAGCATGGATATACATAGTATAGTATGTTTCCACATCTTGATAAAATTCTGCATGCATTATAATTTGTCATTACTTTGACAGAGTATCCCTGGCAAAACTGGGTGATGGCAAACTTAGAGAAGCTGGACTTTTAGTATTGGGACTTTCAACATCAACAGATGCCTTTAATTTAAATTTGGCTCAGTTGTCAGAGCCATCCTTCAAAGATCAGCAGTGCCTGCATTAGATGGTAATGGCAGAAACCAAGCTTCACTGAGAAGAAAGCAGCTTTTTCTTTATTTTTAAAGCAACAAAATCTGTGAATAATCCTAAAGAGGTTGTCACCTTCTCTTTTGTAGTGAATAAAATGGGATTGTTCTGCCAGTAGGGTTGAATAGGGCTTGAAAATGGATTTAATTTGATATGAAAAAAATAAATGTAATATATCTTATACATCTCATTTTGTGGTTACAAATACATGTTGTTTTATTAAAGGCTGCGAACAGAGATTCTCACACATAATAGGCATTTGTTAGCTATTAGTGTTCTCTTGAGTACTTCTTTTGTCGAGTAAATCAATTTGAAATAATGCCACAGCTTGAGAAGAGACTATATAGAAATTGAAAAGGTAGATTTAATTATTTCATGATGTATACATATGTCAAAACATTGTTTTGTTTCCTTTAGGTACATCCATTTTTAAAATGTTAAAAACTCATAATACAATAAATGATCCTGTGAAATAATCAGAAAAAATTTTGTCTGATAAAAATGCTATGTCTTGATTTTACAGAAATACACGTTGAATAATTCTTTTTTTTTTTGAGATCATACATATAAATTTTTTTATTAGAAATTTTTAATGTACATCATAATGTGATTCATTTTGGCATGCTTTTCATTGTGACAATTTTCATATATGCAATTTGATAAACATTATTCATATAGGTTACCCCTTACCCTCCCATAGGTTCCCCCCCTTCCCATCTAAGTTTCCCATCCAAGTCTTCTCTATCTTTTACTATGTAGTATTTTTCTATATGTCCTTGGGTTCCATTTCTGTTTAAGATAGAAACTTTTCCTGTAGTGGTCTTTGTTTTTATCTTGTTAGAACAATTACATGCGATTTCTAGTCCATTTATATTGACCTGAGGGAAGATACATATAAATTTTAAATGGCTAAAAGTCAACTGAAGCATCTTTACCTGACCCTACTCTTTGATACCATCCTTGCTGATCTCTGTGACTTTCTACCAGACTGTATGTTTGATAATAATGAAGATGTCATTCAGATGGAGCTTCTTGACTGATACCAATATTATTCCAGTGTAGTAATCTACACTTAGCTTGGGATCTCTAGTCTCACCCTAAACCCAGTAAGGATACAAAATCTTCAGGAGAGTTTTTGTTATTTAAATTTTGTTTTTAATTAAATATTTTTCTTATGAGACTCAGAATTCACAAGTGCAAAGTTAGAGATTTGTGATTCCTTGGAGATTTATACAAACTTTATGAAGGGGACATGAATTGAGAGCTTGAGCAGATGCAAAGCAATCAAATGTCCAGAAAACAAAGGAATGTTTGCATATTAGTTCATTTGCATTAGGTCAAAAGAAATGCCTTCCAAACTTGCTCCACATTAATTGGAGAGGCACATGTTGTAAACAGTCTGTTCAAAGTACAAGGACTTTTAGGATTGATTAGTTCATGATGAAATTCTCAACATAATATATTTCTGAGTTTTATCAATTATTTATCAATGTTAATATATAATTACCCATTGCTTTTCCTCTGCTGCTTGTTCTCTTTGTATCCCAGGAACAGAGTTCTAGCTTTTCATTAAATATAACTGTTTCTCGTGTCTATCATTAAGATGGGAATTTCATTATTGGTGGACTCTTTTCCCTCAGAGTGACTGTTGGTGATACCAGAAGCACATTTGGCTTCCAAAATGCATTCCATATATCAGATTATGTTTATGCATAAGTGTATGGTTTCTCCTAAGTGCACAAGTTGTTAGGTGCTGTGGAGTTGTGTCCAACTCATGGTGACCCTCATAGACTTTTCAATGGCTGCTTGTTTCAGGATTATTTCTGGAGTGGGCTGCCACATCCTTCTGTTTTTGTGGTGCTGAGGATCGAACCCAGGGCAACAGAGAGTACAGAACAGAACAACCAACTGAACTAAACCCCATCCTCTCCTTCATAAGAAGGAGAGAGGTTAAAATGCATTCTACAGTTGGGAATTATTTTTATATATATATAAAGGTGTAGGACTCTGTTCTGGGAAGTTTCTTATTTATTCTCTGTAAATAAATTCATTTGGTAATATTTTTTTGTGTATTATCATGGGTAATCTAGTAAAATATTTTTTCCCTGAAATGTATCCTATTATCCAAGGCATGGATATGTGAAATTCTAAATTGTAAGGCCTATCATTTTCCATTTACTTTATTCCTTGACCTTACTTTCTCAGACTCAAGCTGCATATCAAAAAGCCAAGTGAATTTTACTATAAGTCAGACTATCAGTCTGATTTTTTTTAGGCATCAAATTCCCCAATATTTTCAACATATAATCTCCTCTTTCTTTCTTAGATAGATTGTCAGATACATTCTTTACATGACTCTTATCTTTTTTTAAATAAAAATCCAGAAAGCTGTCTTTTCAATTTTGCATTCTAGGGATTTGACTAAGCATTATCAGCATCTGCTAGCCATGTTTTTTGTTGTAGAAACAATCAACAAGGACTTGAATATGTTATTCAATATGTCTCTGGGATTCTACCTCTTCAATGTTGACTTCATTGAGATGAAGGCCATGGAGAGTTCTCTGTCTTTGCTTTCAGGAAAGAGTCCTCGTTCCTAATTACAACTGTAAGACTGAGAAGAGAGACAAGCTGTTGGCTGTGATAGGAGGCATCTCCACAGGAATATTGACACAGATCTCCTGAGTGCTAAGTCTCTACAATGTCCCATAGGTAAATAAAGAGTCCTAAATTTTGAAGTTAAACATGGCAGTATAGTAATGAATGCTAAACAATTCACTTTATGCTTATTGAAAAGGTGTGGGACTACTTAACAATTTACTGCCCAACTATCCTTTTTCTCTAAAATATAATTATTCATAATATGAACTCATGCTTATATAATAAAATTTCTCTTTGAAAACTTTTAAAGTGGGGCTGGGTGTGGTGGCTCACGCCTATAATCCCAGTGACTTGGGAGGCAGAGGTAGGAAGATCACAAATTCAAGGTCAGAGGCAGCCTGTGTAATTTAGCAAGACTGACTCAAAATTAAAAGTAAAAACTGGGCTGGGGTGCAGCTCAGTGGTAGAGCACTTGCATAGCATGTGTAGGGCACTGGATTTAAACCCCTAGTATTGGGAAAAAAAGAGTAAAAAAGAAAAAAAACCTTCTAAAATGGAGAGAAAATATAGATAAAAAATAGTGATAACCTATAATCTCACCACTCAGAGAGAATATTTTTACTATTTATTGATGCTGGCAGCCAGTTTTTTTTTCCATGCAATTTTAGGACATCATATGTATATTATCCTGACTTGACAGCACCTAACAATAATTTATATTGTTGGTTTTTTACTTCTTTACAGAATAAATACTATGAGTATTTTTACTTATGATAAATTATTTTCCTTTAATATCAGTTCATATTGTAACATATTATTCTTTTCTACAAAAATCAATGATCTGATTTATTATCACCATTTAGGTTGCTTTCTATTTTTCTCTATTATAAAGTGTTTCAATTTATGCCCTTATTTAAAAAATCTTTTCCCTGATCAGTGATAACTTCATTTAAATGTTTTTCTAGACGCAACATCTCTGAGTCAAATATATTTATGTTTATAAGGCTTATGAAAATTGAAAATTGCTATTTAGAAGCATATTACTTTACCAGCAACAGTATAAGAGATTCTTGGTTTACTTTCTACTATCATTACTGGACTTGTTTTAAAAATCTTTGTCAATTGCATTCAGCTAGATTGTTGTTTTATCCTGTTTTAATTTGTATTTTCTTATGTCTATGAGTTAATTTTATTTCTTCTTTTAT
Source organism: Pedetes capensis (assembly GCA_007922755.1). Lineage (NCBI taxonomy): Eukaryota > Metazoa > Chordata > Mammalia > Rodentia > Pedetidae > Pedetes > Pedetes capensis. Next base: position 41,903 of record VMDO01014215.1, on the reverse strand, counting down.
GTATTTTTAATTTTATCCTTTGGTTACATAGTGGTGGGTGGTAATTTCATTCTTCTCTTCCTGATTTTAAAATTCTTCCCTTTGCCTTTTCCCTATATATAAATGCAAACTTTTAAGCTATATTAAAGCAAGACTTGTTGACATATGTTTCAAATACATATTTTTTAAAGTAATACTTTATAAGTAGTTCACTAATTTGTTTGGAAAACTTTAAATAACCAAAAGCAGACTAGTTTGATGAGCCTTATGTACCCATTATCAAGCTTTGACAGATATGAAAAATGAGACACTCTTATTGTCTTGTTTCATCTTTTAAAATTGTTTATTTTTTGCATCTATTAAATATTATTTTCCTTTGTACTTTCTACTTCCTTCCTAAAAGTAGATATTCATGTTTACTCTATGCTCTTGTGATTTTCTTTTTACTCCTCCCTCTCTTTTCCCCCTCTGTTCATCCAGCTAGTTGATAAGCACTTATCCAGCATCTATACCCAATTATCATGATTCTTGAACTGGTAAGTCTGAGATGTCAATTAGACATTCAAGTTCAGATGCCTTGTAAGTGGTTGAGAATATGAATATAGGGCTTAAATTCTAGAGAGGACATGCAGGTTTGGGAGATCATTTAGGGAATGTGAGTTTGTGGAAAAAGGGAATATATTTCAGTTTTAGCAATGAGATACTCCGTTATTATGAGGTATGTGAACTGTGGAAGATTCAGTAGGAAGACAATAATGTGTGTCACACCTGGAAATATATTCTCTAATTAAGGAAAGGGAAACCTGGGAACTAACTAAGGGACATGTTTCAAGGAAAAGAGAATAATCAATTGTTTTAGGCCATTGGTAGATTAGGTGAAATGAGTTCTGATAATTGGTCATTTGATTTAGAAAACTAGGTAATTAGTGACACAATTTTTAAAAAATGGAAGAGTGGAGGGGAACCTGATAGAGAAATTTCAAGAGAGATTGTTCAGACATGCATAGGAATAATAGCACTGACAGCTCAATTGAAGAGTTTTCTATAAAGAAGTGTAGCAACATGGGGCTGGCAGGAGGGTACGGATTAAAAAGAGATTTCCTATGAAGTATTGGGGAAAATAATCAGGCTTTTATTCTGAATAATGTCATTATGAGATAGTTGATTGTATACTAAGTGTTACAGGAAGGCATAGTGACTTTTAGGAAAATACAGGCTTCTTTCTCTAGTGAATTTCACAAGCCTTAATATCCTCATCTTCCTCATTTAATTTGGTTATATAAAATCTAGAGTGTTAATATTTCATTACTTCAATGATCCAGGAAGGATAAAGCTCAGTATGGGAAATTCTGGATTTGCAAATAATCTTTGCAGATTCATGTTACCATAACTCAAGAGAAGTAGATGAGAATTTTGTAGCTTTGTTTGGATATATTTTGAAAAGAATAAAGAAAATGGTGCTGGGTACTGTACCATACACCTGTAATCCCAGCAACTTTGGAGGCAGAGGAAGGGGATCACAAGTTCCGGGCCAGAGGCAGCCTGTGTAACTTAGTGAACTCTGTTTCAAAGTAAAAAGTAAAAAATCGGCTGGGGGTGCAGCTCAGTGGTAGAGCACATGCAAAGCATATGTGAAACCCTGTTCAATTCCCCAGTACTTTCCCCTGCCCAAAGAAAATGGTGTATATGATATAAGCAGTAAGCATTAAGTGATGGGTGATATAAAATAAACTAGTATTTCTTAGTAAAATTATTTATTCAATTGTTTTATTTCTCACATAATGCAGGTGAGAGATAGGATAAATTAAGTCAGTTATGAATAAACTTCATTGTTTTGTATATGCAGTGACTTTGTGTTCTGTCTCGATCAGCTATTATCCATTTGGCTGCAGTATCAGGGAGAGACCCCAGTTCTGGTCGCTTTACCAGTTTCCCATGAACACTGCAGATCTGTATCAGAGCGTTATTCAACTGTCTCTGCATTTTGGTTGGATGAAGTTGGCCTTGTGGTCCCAGATGACATTAGAGGAGAACTGTTCCTTAGGGACATGACCGAAGAAATGGCCTAGCACAGACTTGTGTTGCATTTGCAGAAAGGATTCCAGAGTTTCCTGCTAAGGATATAGTTAACAGGCAACTTTTTATAGAAAGATTCACATTTAAAAATGTGAATGTTGTGTTTGGTGACACATACTCTCTTCTGAGATTTGTATATAATATCTTTTGCAATATTCCATTTGGCAATATCCAGGTCATAACTTCCAATTAGGATATAACTACATGACCTGTTGGACAAAATCAAAGGTAAACATATTTTGGTGGAGGATTATCATTTTCTGTTCACACTGATGAGATTCCCTGTTTCAAAGATTTTCTCAGAAGTGTTCAGCCTGCAAAATATGCTCAGGATATCTTTACTAGGATGTGTGGTCTATATTATTTGAATGTCCATATGTGGATCAACATGGGACAAGGGTATTAAGTAAATGTGAACAAAATGGCAGCCTGGCAACTTGAGGTCTGACTGTTTGGGATATGAATACCTCCTTCCAGAGTTACATTGTCTATGCTGCTGTGTTTGCCATTACCCAAGCCCTTCATGAAGATCTCTCACTCACAGTGGAAGGAGAATCCCTGGGCCAAGGTGCACACGTCACTCTTTTTTTCCATGGCAGGTAGCAATAGCTCATTCTTTATCTTTCTGGGGAAATGGGCTATGAGTTTTCCTTCCTGCTTCTTGATTCATGATATTTTCAATGTTAACTTCAAATTAGGGGAAAAGATTTTTAATAGAAAAATATATTTTAGCAGTCCCTTATTCCCACCCTGATAATTTATTTAGTTATTACTTTTTAATGCATTTAATTATTTATTTAGATGTTAAAGCTCTCACACTAAGTTTTTACCAGCTAGTGACACTGAATAAATTATTTATCTGACAAAACTACAGTCACACATTCTCAGACAGTATAAATGTATGGCTAGGCTAACATATACACCACCATTTTATCAATTATAATAAAATAAGTTATCAAGTATCCAAATATTAAGTTAGAAAGCTCAAAAGGCATATAAAATGTTAATGTCTGTTCAATTTCTTAGCAGAAACTCACTTTTTTGCAAGAAAGTTTGAGAATACAAGGAAAAATATCACAATCCGAACAAAAAATAAGTTGGTAAACAATTTCTGATAAATATGGAAAAAATTACAAGAATTTCAGAAATTTTATGATTAAGAATTGTTTCAGCACTCTACCAACTGAGCTAAACCCTAGCCCCCAGTAATATTAGGCAATATGAAGGAAGTGCCCTGGTGTCTACCCCGTCTAGGTCAGGACTCCTGTAAAATACTTTGTAGATTTCAATTCAACATCTCTGTGCCCAGGTTAATCACTCTTATGTGGGCTTCCTAGTGGAGTAGTAATAACGAAAACAAAGCATCCCTATCTTTTACAAGTATTTACTAAATCAAACATCATATTCTACATCTTCTGCACAAGGCAAAGGTAACATTTTACCAAAAATAATAGTTCCTTTCCATTCTTTCTTCAGGCCCTCCCTGTTAAGTTGTATCTCAGAGTGCAAACATTAAATTAACTATAAGGCTTTGTTGATCTGGAGACATTAAAGACAAGTACTTCTGTAACAAGATAGATTTTCAAAATGGAGGTTTCTATAGTAGCACAAAATAAGACACATGGAATCACTAAATAATAATTCTAGGACTTGGTAAAAATTGAAAAAAAAAAAACAATGGTTTGGAAAATCTGAACTATAATAATATAAGTGTGGGAGATATAAACATAAGGTGAGTAGGAAAATAGCCATACAAGTCCTACAATGTTTGAAAAGAGTGAGAAAATAAGTCACATAAAGTCTGGAGTGTTCTTAGTTCTTGAAATTTTGATTATGTGTGCTACTAAAAAATACAAGTGTTTTTCTGGGTATTTTGACACCTAATCTCTACCAATATATTGGTAATATTCTGGCATTGGAATAGATTTAAAGACATAACTCAAAACTGCATGATTTCAGGAAAAATCAATTGGTACAAATGATAAGACATTTTAAATGCTGAACAACAAGAATTTCTTGCTAAGTGTCCAAATAGGTTGATTATAACCCAAAATAACGAGATTGCAATTCTGTCAAACTGGTGACCTGGTAAAATTGCTTTTCAAACTATGGAAGCATCCTTATATTTATTATGAAGCCAACATGTTAGCTAATATGTACCACGAATTAGGTCCCATTTCAAGTTCCACTTTGAAGGCAATAGCTTCAGGCACCCTAGTTTTACTGACTGCAACAGTTGTTTTAATGACCACTGGAGTCCTTGAAGCGTAGTTGCATTTTAGGATGGTGCTTCTCCAAATACAAAAGTTGCTTGCTGTTAAAATCTCCATGATGCTTTTTATATTCTTATGAATTGTACTCCATCTTCATACTTCATTCTGCCTTCAGTTAATGCTAGGCAACTACCACTGGACCTCTTCTGAGGCCTGCAATGCAATGGACAGCAATAAAACAACCACGTTCCTCATGAGACTTAATTATTACAAGACTTGACCAGTCATCAACAATTTGGTTGGATAGTGGTGTGCGTCAATCAAAAGGCCAATCAAAAACATACATATCTTCTTTTTGCACAAGAGCAATGTCATAAATTGTTCCACTTACTCTTAACTATTTGTAATAACCCCGCACTCCTAAGTTCCTCTATAAATTTGTTACAGTCCACATTGGTTGCATTGTGAGCAATAAGGAATTGTAGGTTCTTATATGTGACTTCTAAAGGAGCAGGGTAGTTCATTCAAACCATGTTAATTTGTTGTTATTGTTGTTAGGTGCCATTGAGTCAGGTCTGACTCATAGAGACCCTATGTACAACAGAATGAAATATTCCCCAATTCTGTGCCAGGCACGCACATGATCTTATTTATGTTTAAGCCCATTGTTGAAGACACTGTGTCAATCCATCTAGATCAGGGTCTTCTTTTTTTTCATTGATCTGCCACTCTCCCAAACATGATGTCCTTCACAGATAGATTCCTCCTGATAACATATCCAAAATATATCAGATGCAGTCTGGCTATCCTAGCTTCCAAGGAGCACTCTGGTTGCACTTCTTCTAGGACAAATCTGTTGGTTCTTTTTGCAGTCCATGTTATATTCAATATTTGTCTCCAGCACCATAATTCAAAAGCATTAATTCTTTTTCTGTCTTCCTTATTCAATGTCCAGCTTTCACAACCATATGATGTGACTGAAAATACCATGGCATGAGTCAGGCACCCCTTTGTTTTCAATGTGACATCTTTACTTTTCAACACATTAAAGAGGTCTTTTGCAACAGCATTTCCCAATGCAATGCATCTTTTGATTTCTTCACTGTTGCTTCCACAGGTGTTGATTGTAGAACCAAGTAAAACAAAATCTTGGACAACTTCAATCTTTTCTCCACTTATCATGAAGTTGCTTACTGAACTAGTTATAAGGATTTTTGTTTTGTTAATGTTGAGGCGAAATCCATATTGAAGGCTGTGTTTTTTGATCTTCATCAGTAAATGTTTCAAATCCTCTTCACTTTTAACAAGCAGAGTTGTGTCATCTGCATAACACAAGTTGTTAATGAGTCTTCCTCCAATCATGATTCTGCAATCTTCTTCATAAAGTCCAGCTTCTCAGATTAATCACTTAGCATAGAGCCTGAAGAGGTAGGGTGAAAAAGATATAGCCCTGATGCAAACCTTTCTCGACTTTAAACCAGGGAGTGTTTCCTTTTTCTGCTTGAACAACTGCCTCCTGGTACATGTACAGATTCCTCATGAGTGCAATTAAGTGCTCTGGTATTCCCATTCTTTGGAATGTTATCCATAATTAGTTATGATCCACACAGTCAAATGCCATTGCATTGTCAATAAAACATAGATAGACATCTTTCTGATATACTCTGCTTTCAGTTAATATTTATCTGACATTAACAATGATATCCCTGTTTCCATGCCCTTTTCTGAATCTGGCTTGATTTTCCTGCAATTCCTTATATATACACTGCTGGAGTAGCTTTTGAATGATCTTTAGCAAAATTTTGCTTGTGTGTGATATTAATGATATTGTTTGATACTTTCCACATTCAATTGGATCCCCTTTCTTTGGAATAGGCACAAAATGGATCTCTTCCAATCAGTTGTCCAGGTATCTGTTTCCCAAATTTCTTGGCATAAACAAGTTAGCACCTCCAGTGATGCATATGTTTGTTGAAACATCTCAACTGGGATTCCATCAGTTCCTGGAGCCTTGTGTTTCACCAGTTCCTTCAAGGCTGCTTTCACTTTGTCTAGTCAGAATGATTGGCTCCTCTTCATAAGCAACCACTTGAAATGATCGGTCATCCACCAATTCTTTTTTTGTATAATGTCTCTGTATTCCTTCCATCTTCTTGTGATGTTTCCTGCATCATTTAATATTTTCCCTGTAGAATCTTTCACTATTGCCACTTGAAGTTTGAATTTTTTCTTCAATTCCTCAAGGTTGAGAAAAGCAGATCATATTCTTCCCCTTGGTTTTCTATTTCCAGGTCTTTGCACATGCCACTATAATATTTGATTTTGTCTTCTCAAACTGCCCTTTGAAATCCTCTTTATAGTTCCTTAATTCATCATGTCTTCCTTTTACTTTAGTTGCTCAATGTTCAAGGGCAAGTTTCAGAGTCTCTTTTTGACATGTAATATGGTCTTTTCTTTTTTATTGTCTTTTTAATAACCTTTTGCTTTCCTCATGAATGATGTCTTTGATGTCATGCCACAACTTTTCTCAACTTCTATCATTAGTGTTTAATGCATCAAACCTGTTCTTGAGGTTGTCTCTCAGGTGGGATATACACAAGGTTATACCTTGGGTTCCATACACTTGTTCTAATTCTCTTCAGTTTCAGTTTGAACTTGCGTATGAGTCCTCTATCAGATGTGTAGGATGCAAATATTTCTCCCATTCTGTGGGCTCTGTCTTAACTGTTGATGGTCTGATCCATAATCAGTACCTGGTCATGTTCTGACATTTGATAATGAGTTTTTTTTTCTCTTTCTACAAATGTAGTCAAATTGGTTCCTGAATGTTCCATCTGGTGAATTCCATGTGTATACTTGCCATTTATGTTAGTGAAAAAAAAATGTATTTGCAATGAAAAGGTCATTGGTCTGACAAAATTCTTTCATGACCTCCAGCATTGTTTCTGTCCCAAGCCATATTTAGTCACTATGTGGATAATTATTGTTCTTTGGTGGTGTCATGTTTTCTTCGTTTTTCCTGTTTCTCAGAGTCTTCCATTGCTGTCTGTGCATTTGAAGGAGTCACCTCCTCAAATCTTTACTGGCTGCCAATAGAGAGAAATAATTTCGCTAGTCAGTCTGACTGAGATCCTGAGTTTCTTCAGAACTTTTCTATAGATGCTTCCTCTCCATATTTCTTGAAGAAACTGGAATTCTTCAGAATGGCATGCCTTCTCTTGGTCTCTTAAAGACAAGTGTAGAGACCCTGCAGCTATAGCGCTGTGGCATCTGATCCCGACAGATCTTGGAAGCTAAGCAGAGTTGGGCCTGGTTAGTACTTGGATGGGAGATCACCTGGGAATAACAGGTGCTGTAGTCTTGGGAGAAGGACCTGGTAACACACTCCCAAAAATCATCCTCCATTGAAAACCTTATGAATAGCAGAGAAGCACTGACAATAATGTTTCACCTTTGTGTAGGGTCGCTATGAGTCAGACATTGACTCTACGGCACCTAACAACAAAAGTGTAGAGAGCCTGCTTTGCCCTGAAATATCCACATTTGTGTGCCTTTAAATCTACAGAGTTGGGCTGTTTGTCTACCTATGTTAACACACTGTCTATAGAGGCTTTGCTCATCCATATAAACATTAAAGTCACTTAGTCAATAATGATAGAAAAACTTGCTAGCATTTTGGCTGGGATTGTACTGAACCTATAGCTCAAGTTGGAAAGAACTGGGCTTGTGTTGAATCTATAGCTCAAGTTGGAAAGAACTGATGTCTTGTTAGTACTGAGTCTCCTCATCCAGGAACATGGGATCACTCTCCATTTTTAAGAGATCCTTTTATTTATTCAATCAGAGGTTTGTTCTTATATGATTTTGAATTTGGATAATGCTGGCCTCATAGACTGTGTTATAAAGTGTTTCCATTGCTTTTATTTTCTAGAAGAAATTATAGAGAATTTTCATTTCATTGTGAAATGTTTGGTAGACTTTGCAAGTAGAATTGTCTGGGCCTGGATGTTTTCTGTTTAGAAAAGTTTTTTTACTGATTACTGCAATTATGTTAATAGATTTAATCCTACTCTTGTGATGTATTTCTCCTTTTATAAATTTTGGTAGGTTATGTCTTCACAGAATCTGTTTACTTGCTTTTTTCGCAACGGGTTTGCCATCAGAACACAGGTGTCGGTGAAAACCACCGATAAATCGAAGCCAAAATGGGGAAGGAAAAGACTCATATCAACATCGTTGTCATTGGACACGTAGATTTGGGCAAGTCCACCACTACTGGCCATTTGATCTACAAATGTGGTGGCATTGACAAAAGAACCATTGAAAAATTTGAGAAGGAGGCTGCTGAGATGGGAAAGGGTTCCTTCAAGTACGCCTGGGTCTTGGATAAACTGAAAGCTGAGCATGAGCGTGGTATCACAATTGACATCTCCCTGTGGAAATTTGAGACCAGCAAGTATTACGTGACTATCATCGATGCCCCAGGACACAGAGACTTTATCAAAAACATGATTACAGGCACATCTCAGGCTGACTGTACTGTCCTGATTGTTGCTGCTGGTGTTGGTGAATTTGAAGCTGGCATCTCCAAAAATGGGCAGACCCGTGAGCATGCGCTTCTGGCTTACACCTGGGTGTGAAACAACTAATCGTTGGCGTTAACAAAATGGATTCCACTGAGCCACCCTACAGTCAGAAGAGATACGAGGAAATCGTTAAGGAAGTCAGTACCTACATTAAGAAAATTGGCTACAACCCTGACACAGTAGCATTTGTGCCAATTTCTGGTTGGAATGGTGACAATATGCTGGAGCCAAGTGCTAATATGCCTTGGTTCAAGGGATGGAAAGTCACCCGCAAAGATGGCAGTGCCAGTGGGACCACACTGCTTGAAGCTTTGGATTGCATTCTCCCACCAACTCACCCAACTGACAAGCCTTTGCGTCTGCCCCTTCAGGATGTCTACAAAATTGGTGGTATTGGTACTGTCCCTGTCGGCCGAGTGGAGACAGGTGTTCTCAAACCTGGCATGGTGGTAACCTTCGCTCCTGTCAATGTCACAACTGAAGTAAAGTCTGTTGAAATGCACCATGAAGCTTTGAGTGAAGCTCTTCCTGGGGACAATGTGGGCTTCAACGTCAAGAATGTGTCTGTCAAAGACGTTCGACGTGGCAACGTGTCGGGGCCCAGCGTGGGAAGGGGAGAGCCGAGGATGAAGGTGACGAAGAGGCCAAGACTGATGGTCTTGAGCTAAACTTTATTCTCTATACTCATGCTTATATAGCGACTCAAGGAGATACTAAAAATAGCTCACAAAGGTAACTGCAGTGCAATGGACTTTGTAACAGTCATAAAGTTTACAATCAACTTAGCTTTCCAGTAACAGATTAAACCTAAAGATACAATCAAGGAACAAAGT